>JANQBM010000007.1:15564402-15575334 GCA_025594535.1 Erythroxylum domingense | reverse complement strand
TCCCCCGTGAGCCTCAGGTCCGGATGTCACGCAGGATGTCGGGCCCGTAGGACCCGCCCGGGGAGGGGTTCCAGCAATAACAAATAAGTATGATCTCTCTAAGTATTTTTTAGCAGAGGTTGAGGCTACTATGTGTCACACTTTAAATAACGGTTATAGGATCAATTTTAGATAAAGCTCCTTATGAGCTTTAGTATGGGAAGAACCTAAAAGTTAGTTACTTTAAATTTTTTAGTAGTAAATGCTACATTTTAAATACTAAAGATTTTGATTCTAAAGCAGATGAAGAAATTTTCTTGGCTATTCCTTAACTAGCAAAGGATATAGTGTGTTTGATAATAAGAGTTGTTATTAAAGAATCTTTGTATGTTATCTTTAATGAATCCAACCATATTGTATCTAAGAGAGATCTTGAAGATGATAATATAGTTATATCAGAAGAATTAAAGAAATTAGCCTTTGAAGAAAATAAAAATGATCACCAATATACCTTATATGATCATATTGTTGAACCAAGAGAGGGAGACAAGAAGGATAAGGGGCTCCTAAAATATTGGAAATTCAAGAAGAACCATCCTCCAGATCCAATTATTGGTGATGTTCAATAAGGGATAATCATTAGATCTTGTCTTAGAGACTTATCATATCTTACTTTCGTTTCTCAACTTAAACATAAGACTATAGAAGAAGCTCTTAATGATGAAGTTAGGTTCTTGCTATGAATGAGGAGTTGAACTAATTTAAGAGTCGTACAGTTTGGACTTTAGTATTTAGACCAAGAAATCACCAAATCATAGTTACCAAGTGAGTTTTAAAAAACAAGTAAAATGAACCATGTACCATTATAAGGAATAAAGCTAGATTGGTAGAAAAATGGTATAATCAAGATGAAGGTATATACTTCAAGGAAAATTATGTACTAGTAGCTAAGTTAGAAGCTATTAGACTATTACTTGCATTTGTATCCTATATAAACTTCAAATTGTTTCAAGTGGATGTTAAAGGTGCTTTTCAAAATGGTTTTATTCAAGAAAAAGTTTACATTGATCAACCTCTCAGTTTTGAAAGCCCGAATTAAGCAAATAAAGGAAATATTTATTAGTCAATCAATGTATACCAAAGAACTACTTAAATGCTTCAAAATGGAAAGCACACCATTAAGGAAACCAATAAGCATATAATAAAATTGAAAAAGATTAAGAGGATAATTAATTGATGTAAAGCTCTATTGAGGTATGATTGGTGGTTTTCCTTATCGTACTACAAATAGGTTTGATATTATGTTTGGTAAATCCTTGTGTGCTAGATTTTAATTAAGTCTTAGGGAATCGCACCTTTTATCCATTAAGAGTGTTCTTAGATATTTATAAGTACCATTTTGTTAGGACTTTGGCACGATAAGCATATATTTTCTAACTTTAATGGTTATTTGGATATAGATATTGCTAGTGTTCTTTTGGATAGAAAGACTACATTTAGTACTTGTTAATTCCTAAGAAATGCATCAGTCTCATGATGCACTAAGAAATAAAATCTAGTTTCCTTATCATCCACAGAAGTATAATATATAGAGAATGGTAGTTGTTATGTATAAATTCTATAGCTTAGATAAAAACTTAAAAACCTTATCATTGACCTTATAAAGATACGCATTAAGTGTGATAATACTAGTCTCATTTACCTCACAAAGAACCTTAGTAGACATTCTAGAACTAAACACATAGAAATTAAATATCACTTTATTAGAGGTCATATGTAAAACAGGGATATTAAGTTATAGTTTATGGATACACAACATTAATTGACTAATATTTTTACTAAACATATAAGTGACAATACATTTTGCATAATTATAAGAGAATCAGGCAATGATTGGTAGCAAGTCATTTTGATAAATGATTTTATTAATTTTTTATTAAATTTGATTGATTTTCCATTTTTTTATTATATGGTTTAATGTTTTAATTAGAGCTTAAGGTTAATTTTAGAGTTATTAAGACATACTGATCAACTAATACCTGAATGTGGTTGACCAATGTCCTCAAAATTCCATCACTATTACATTTTAGTAAGTTTGTTATTTTTTTTGTCAATTGTTTGTTCGACAACATAGTCACATTGTTCGACCAATATCCTCTTGTAATTGACCAATGTCACCGTGTATGTGAATTTTTTCTTTCTAACGAGTTTGTCAAAAGATTGATTGAATACAATGGTCGAACAACAGCAGAGTCAATCCTTAGAAAAATTAGATCTTCCAGTTAGTATGTAATAGATTTAATCAATAATATTGGTCAACTAATAGACATTGTTCAACCAATATAGTCGACTATTTGACCAGTATATCGGATTTAAAAGTAGGAACTTTTTCTTTTCTTTTCTTCATTATGGCATCCTCTCTTACCTATTTTTCTCTTTAAACTAAAATCATTGAAAAAGTTTCCCATTAGCAATCCACAACTAAAAACTCTCCTAACGCTCTTCTTCTTCTTCTTACTTCATCTTTTTAAATCATCACTGAAGATGACATTGTTGATTAATTCTCTCACATAAAGTTCTACTGCATTCTCTAGTATATCTCATTCTTTTCTAATGAGCTTCAGGTAATTTTCTTAACTCTAGCGAGCTCCTCTACACCCAAAAACCTAATCTTTATCAACATTGATCACCAATTCATCTAACCCCATTTAGATAAGCTCAAACTCCACTAATTTATTGATTTCTGAAAATTTCTTATTCTTTCTTTTCATTAACATTTCATTTAGCTTATTATCATACTTTTAAGTGTGTTTATAATTCAACTTTATGAATTATCCTTTAGATTGAATGAGAATTTGGATGATTTAGGATTCATAATTAAGGATTTAAAATTTTCCCTTATTTTTATTTAATATTTATTAAATTGAGTGAATTGCAAGTTGAATAAAGGTTTCTCAACTCTCAGTTACATTGGATTATGCTTAAATATGACTAAATTTGAGATTTTGGCTTTTTTTCTAATGAAATTTGAGACAATTTTAAATTAATCTATTATATGAATTTTTTAAAATCAATGATTTACTACTCTAATTAGGAGCATTTTTAAGCTATTCATATATTCAATTTCATTTTAATCTTATCAATTCCTAATCTAATTGGGTAATATCCACTTAGGTTATTTTAGAAGAAATTGAGATTTTTTTAATTGAACATAATTATAGGCCACATTCCTCAAATTAAGCCTATTACATTTCTTAATTTTAATTTCATAATATGCTTACATCTTTTCATAAGTAAACTCAATGTTTTTTGTTATCATATTTTGCACTTCTTAACTTTGATTTCTAGTCATTTCTACATATTTCATGGTGTATGTTGGACCCCGTTTGTGAAGTCTAACTCGTAGGTCAAACATGAGCGCATCACTCTGTAGAGTTCTTTTAATGGAATCTCATTAGCCATCATGGGTTCATCTTCATTCTCATAACATCCCAAAAATTCCATATTTGAACACTTGATATACGAAAATCCATTCTTATGTTTATATCTTCAATCGTAACCCTAATCATATCACTCATTTTTGTCCCTTATTTCCACATCAAACTAAGTACATTTCAAGCTCCATTCAAGCCTAAATGTATCATAAGAAAGCACTGATAAGTCCACAATTTATATATGTACACGATTAGGGACAATAGGGATAACTTTCACTATGGATTTCGAATTAAGGTCATTCAAGTATGGTTCGAAGAGGACTTCTAGTTCTACAACTTCTGTGAAGACCCCAAAGAGAGATTTTGCCATCTAAAGAGTCAAAAATTGCACGTTTATGTAGGTATCTTAAGAATGTCTCCTAGCAGACTTATATCCCTCCAAACGGATATAAACAGAGCTGGAACGCTAGAATTCCTGAGAATATCTGCCCAGCGTACATTAAGTCCGCCCAACGGACATTAAGTCCACCCAACAGACATTTACTGGCTAATTTCCAGATTTCCAACTCCTATAAGTTACATATAATCCATCTTATGCATATCTATCATTTCTAACTTTTTTTCCTCATTATTTCCCCTTGATTCTCACTTCTATTTCAGCTCAATATCGTTTACAACCAAATCATAATCTATGTTTGGTCATCAACCTAAAAACATAACATTCAAACTTATACACATTCATCATAAATTTCTGCACATGTTTAACTCCCTTTATCACCTTCATTTCCTCTCTAACTTATCACACTAATCCTTCCCATTTCAAGACACCACAGTACTCTTTTTTTTAATGTCCAAAAGTTACAAACTTTATATCATTAGAAAGCTAAGAGGATAAACTACAACTTCCAAGAAGACAACTTTGTATAGATCGGCCTAGATTAATATAGTTTTTCTCGTGAAGGTAGAACACAGATTTTACCTCTATAAATGCTTGAAAATGCAATGCGGAAGCTTGAAAAGTCATGAGCAAAACATAAATATATTTCGTTAACCTCAAAAGAAAGGAGTTTTACAAAGCTTTAATGGGTATTTCAAGACACAAATGCATCGTTGGACTCATAATAGAAAATACAAAATATACATGAATGAGTAATACTTGAAATGCAGCTAAAGCCTTGAGTTTCCATATACTAACTTAAATAAAAAAATATACGCAGACTTAGAGTGGTGCCTGAACTCTCGATCACTTGATCTCTTGCTCGTCACCTGGAGATGGGGAGGAAGGGGATGAGCTAAAAGCTCGTGGGTAAAAAGTTTATAGTAAAGAAACAAGCAAAACTATTGAAAATATTCATGCCGTAGTAAAATGCATTGAAACCATAAAACATGTATTCCTCAAACTTGTCAAATAAATCATAAACAACATAAGACATGTATTTCTCAAACTTGTCAAACAAATCATAAACAACATAAGCAAGCATAATGGTTTCGGTAGTCTTTATAAACATGATAAAGAAGCCTTGCAGCTAAACCATATACACGAGGGAGTTCTTGCGAAGCTCCAATAAACATGAGGGAGCCTATAATGGAGCTCCATGCCACTAAGGGGCAGGCGAGAGAAGTATTTAATATGGTCAACATGCACATGACATAACATGATGGATACCACAAACCCAAACACAAACATGAATTTCATGACTTGTAAACTTATTGCATAAAAAAAGCATAATTTGGAAAAAAAATCATTTTATAACCCATCATCAAGATTCATTTACCAAATGTGTAGCAATTACTTAAATCATTTAAGAAACAATAAATGTAACATTTATTTAAATCTGTTGATTAGGAAAATACTCATGGCTCATCAACTCAACTATAAACATGTAACCCACCTGGATTCCTTGCTTAAAAATGCCCCTCCTCTTGCTCCTCTCACCTCTGTTGATTCCCTTTAACATTGGCAAAATTTTAATTTAATGGGAATACAATTTGGGAATCCAAATAACGTATTTACTAAAAATTGATTCTAAAATACTTAAACTCATGTATTTCCTAAGCCTCATGAATCAAAATTCCTTCCAAATTCCAAAGAATTAAAAATGGGCTTACCTTGAATCTTCACCAAACAAAGATTTTTGGCTCGAATGGAAGCTCTTCTCTTCCTCTTTCTTTTTCTCTTCTTGAATAATCTCAAAATCACTCTCGAAAACTAAGAAAAGATGAAACCTAAGCTTGTCTTCTTCCTTTTCTCTCTAATGGTCAAAACCCTCTTCCATTTTCTCTCTCTTTTTCATTTTTCACTTCTTCCCTCCCTGCAATGTCATGTTTTTTTTCATTTAATAAAGAAGGCAACATTTTCCTTTTCTAATTATACCCTTAATGAGTGCAAAATGTCAACCTTACCCTTCATTTAATGCTTCATGGTTTTTAACTTAAGTGACATGCCACAATTGCCCTATATACATTCTTACTGCCTTAATTTAACTCACCAGAGTAATAAAATCCTACTAACACTGTAATAAATAATTAAACTCCAAAAATTATTCTATCATGATCTCATAATTTATTTAAATCATGCTTAACAATTCTATTTATTCTAAGGCAAAAATTCTAGTTCCATGGTTATTCCATAAAATATTATGCTAAACTTAACGAAAAATTTTGAAGGCCAACAGTGTATCTTGCATTATGCTTTGAGATTGATCTCTTCCTATTGTGATGGTTGAAAAATTGAAGTTGGTGAGATTGGATGTTTTTTTATGTGGAAGACATGTTACTATTTTGTGGTGCCAAGCATGAGCCTTTTTTAGTCCTAAGTAAGTGCTTGGATGTGGATAATTAGAGCTAACTATCAATAGCAGAGAAATTTTCTTTTTTATATTTTCAAATCCCTCATTGTCAAGAAAGTTATTATCTTCTTTAATATGATTTAAATAAGATCAATTTCCTTTTAAGTTTCCATGCATACTAATCACCTAAAGTAGATTGAAATATATTAATTTCCAACTGCTCATATACATACAAGACAAAAGGCGGCTGGGAGACTTTAACTAATCTAAGTTATACTTAATAATAACATGTACATAAACTAGAATTCACAACTGCATTTACCTATAAACCTTATGAAAATTATTAAGATATTGGTAAAGAAATTTCTTTAGATTGCTAAGGGATATAAATTTATAAGTGTTAAGGTTAAATGGTCAAACATTTAAATAAAAAAGGAGTCAAGAGAATTAGGAATTAAATCAATAAGACCAACAATATTGTTTTAGTATTCAAGTGCTTATAAAAGCTTTTAATGGAAAAAGAATCCCTATAATTCAAATGGATTAACTCATATTTCCTCAAGGGACAAATCATTTGGAAATAAACCCAAAATGCAACTCATAATGGACAATCCAACATTAAAATTAGAGTCAATAATAACAAGCTCACCTAGTTTTGGTACAATAATTGGCATGATTTAGGCCCCCTTCATATCCTTCCAAACTTCAATAGCTTAAGACCAAGTATCCTTGGCAACGTAAGAGTTGAAATCATCTTTGACAATAATGATTGGGTTTATCCAAAGCTTCTCTCAAAGAGATTCTCCACAATCATAAGAGGCATGCATAACTATGACTCAAACCAAGAAATATAAGACTCAATTCATTAGATAAGCCACATGTTAAAGAAGATTAAAAACCACACTTGCTTGGAGATTTTTATAGATCCTCACTTGACAGTTCCATAGGCTAAACTAGTTTGGAATAAGAATAATCGCCCCAAATTCTCCTTCATACCTTGGATGGAAATAAGAAAAATATTGTGGATGATGGATAGACTCAACCAAGCCCTAAATAGTAACCTAATATGCTTTCTTTGTTAACATGAAGATAAATATTTAAACTAAATTTAGTTCAAATGCAATTACTCCTCATTGTTACCATAGAATTTGCTCTTTTTTATATAACTTACATTGTTATGCAAACCAATGGAATGAAATAATTGAGTAGGCTTACAAAATTCAAAGGCAAAAGAAAAAAGATTGGTTAGAGTTTGTAATGGCATTTAGCTGCACAACTTACTCTCTACTAAAAGAGAGGAATGTCAGAACTTTGAGAATGTCTAATTCAAGAAACATTCTATCCACTCTTATAATTCAATTGGATTTGAGAAATTCTAATGCTAAGGAACATGGTAAATGTTATAAGCCCTACATTACGTCAGAATTAGGACCTGCCTTGACACCTTATGCAATTAGGTATTAGATCACCTTAACACCAAGTTTCTCTCAAGTCTAAGCTAAGTTTGCGCATCACTTCTATTGGTTTTGAATAAACTCCACTTCTTTTATCTTTGTATTTGTTTCTTATAGTTGTCTAATAACTACATTGCTTCCAAACTACTAATTCAACAAATGTTGTAATCCTTTTCTGAATCTTTTCCTAATACATTTCATCTTTCAAAGAAATTTTAAGAAAAGATGTGTCATAATAAAATCAGGGCAAAATTAAATAAAAATAAAAGAAAGAAATATGAAAGGAGAAGGGGTTTAGATAAATCCTCTATCTCTCTTATTGCAGCCAAAATGCCAATGTTTGCTTTGAAGAAACAAAGGTGTGTACAATTAGGGATTAGGGAGGCAAAGAAATAGATGTTGAACTTAAAATTATAATTTTAATATTTTTATTCTAATTAATTTTTGTATAAAATAACATAGTAAATTTTATTTGAATTATAATTTAGCCTCTATTTGAAATCAAATTAAGTTAATTTATTAATTAAAAATTAAAACTTTTAATCACGTATAATAGATAAATAATGTAATTAAAATTGAAAATTACGAAGCTTTCAGCCTGGTATTATAGAAACATTAGAATCCTCATTAACAAATAATAAGAAAAAATTTTATGTTGAGAAAAATTTTAAAAATTACATAATAAAAGATGAAAATATTTAGGTATTTGTTTAAATAGATACTTATTTAATGTCTAAGCTAATGACACATGTTTTTAAAATATTGATTATGGTGGTGCGTGATGTTAACTTATTTACCCTTACCCTCTTTTTTTTGTATTAGAATGAAATGAAAGAGCACAGCATGTGAAATTACAGGGAAAGGAGATCGAGGATGACTAATTTAGTACTATTTGTCATTTCTTAAGCATCACCACATGGAACTGAAGTGCGAATTCCAAAGCGCTCAGTTGGCGGTGGCTGGTGGGCCTGATGGCTATAAGACAAATGGATGGCGTCAAGGTCACCCCAATAATTTTAATACTGGATATATCATATCCTCTTTGGACAAGGATAAAATTATATGAGACTAAACAATAAATTTTAATCGTAATATATATAAAAATAACAGTCTGTCCAAAGTTTATTTTTAGCTAATTATTAAGGCACAGGTGATGGATGAATTGCAAACAAAGTTATACAAAAAGGATTTATTTTATAGTTCATGACTACTTAAAATTTTCATAAGAAACACAATAACATCTTCCTTTATTTTATGCTGAAGACTTATGATAAATTTTTATTGTTAAAACAATAAAAGTTTTGTTTACTTCAAATAACACCAAATATAATCCATTGTGATAAATTTTTTATATAACTTTTATTGTCGATGCAATAAAAATTTTGTCTAATTCAAATAACACCAAATATAAATTTATAATCAACGTAACCTTTACTGAAGATATATATGTTATAAAATCCATGTAAGCTATTACACAAATCACAATCACAAGAAGACACTCTTGTCAGTACTTAAAAATTCAGTATGAATTGTAATTTTACTTAATAAAATATATACTCTATTTTAGTAGCCTTATTACTTATAATCACGTTGTAATATTGGTTATTTCGTATAAAACTTTCATATTTTAACATTAAAAAGGGTACATTAGAAAAAAGTTCAAACTTTACTTAATTTTGTAATTATAGTCTTAACTCTAAAAAGTGACAATTAATTACCAACTTTCAATTTTGTTTTAATTCAAGCCTAACGTTACTGTCTCTTTAAGTTTGTTTATGTGACTTACCACGTGTTTCAAAAACTCTAAAGACTTATATACGTCATACCTAATTAAATTAACTAGTTAAGTTTTACTAAACTAGGCCATTTTATTAAACTAACAGATTAAACATAAATAAACTATGTCGTTTTGGGAACTGAAATCCCTAAATCTAAGTCGCTGCCCTTCGTCTCACGTAGACGTTTGCTACCAGGCCACTCGTTTTGAGGTGTGAATGAACTGACGAGCTTCGTACGAGGTTAGTACAATGTGATGCTAGAACGATTTAGGTATTTCAACGATTGGCACCGAGTTTGGCGCGATGTGATGTTAGAACGAACAGAGAACAAGTGGCACGATCTGATACAAGAAAGAGTGGCATAGTAGTAGACATCTGTGTGAGAATGAAGGGAAGCAACTTAGAATTAGGGATTTTAGTCCCCAAAATGACCTTGTTTAGTAAATCAGCTATTTTTTAACAAATTGGGAGTTATTTGGCTGTTTAATCATATTAAATTGTTTACAATTATGTTTAGTGATTAGTTAATTAGGTTGGTAGACTTAACTCAATTCTCTATTTTTGAAAAAGTTCCTAGCGGCTAAAAAATTAAAGGACGAAAAGAAGATTAAGCCCAAAAATTATTATAAATTATTCAAGCTATCATCTTTTATCACAACTAAGTTATTAAAAGACATAGGTTAGTGATAAATAAGTTAATATACTAGAAAAATGAACTTCAACTTAAATAATATGGACAAACAAAGTAGTAGTAGTAGTAGTAGTAGTAGTAGTAGTAGTAGTAGTAGTAGTAGTCGTAGTAGTAGTAGTCGTAGTCGTAGTAGTAGTAGTAGTAGTAGTAGTAATAGTAGTAGTAGTAGTAGTAGTAGTGGTGGTGATAGTAGTAGTGGTGGTAGTAGTAGTGGTAGTAGTAGTCGTAGTCGTAGTCGTAGTCGTAGTAGTCGTAGTCGTAGTCGTAGTAGTAATAGTAGTAGTAGTAGTTGTTGTTGTAGTAGTAGTAGTTGTTGTTGTAGTAGTAGTCGTAGTAGTAGTGGTAGTAGTCGTAGTGGTGGTAGTAGTAGTAGTAGTAGTAGTAGTCGTAGTAGTCGTAGTCGTCGTAGTCGTAGTCGTCGTAGTCGTAGTCGTAGTCGTAGTCGTAGTCGTACTCGTAGTCGTAGTCGTACTAGTAGTAGTAGTAGTAGTCGTAGTAGTCGTAGTCGTCGTAGTCGTCGTAGTCGTAGTCGTCGTAGTCGTAGTCGTAGTCGTAGTCGTAGTCCTAGTAGTCGTAGTAGTAGTAGGAGGAGGAGGAGGAGGAGGAGGAGGAGGAGGAGGAGTAGGAGGAGGAGTAGTAGTAGGAGTAGTAGGAGTAGTAGTAGTAGTAGTAGTAGTAGTAGTAGTAGTAGTAATAGTAGTAGTAGTTGTTAATGGACATTTTGAGTGGTTCTTTAGGACTTAATTCAGATTCGTTTATGCTCATTTTATGTTCACCTATAGCGGGTTTATCATGTTTTAGTATTAT
>JANQBM010000007.1:15428402-15452031 GCA_025594535.1 Erythroxylum domingense | reverse complement strand
TCTACTATGCATGTGCATATGTGAATGCATGCATATGTCACTATTCACTTATACACTAGGTGAGGGGATGTTACATTAGAACTAATCCAATTGCGAATCAAGAGATCACGATTCCATAATTTAAATTGGGGATCATCAATTAGGGTTAAGAATTATAACTCAAGAGATAGTAATTCATCCTAGGATCGTCTAGGCCCATTGAGTCGAAAACTACATAATTGGTTAGATTTTGTTTAGTTTCGAATTAGATCCCCCATTCTCATAGTTGGCTATTTCTAGGTTGATTTCGAACTGTTGTGTGAGTTGCTATTTTGTGATTTTTATACATTTTAAATTATCATATTTGATTATTGATTTATTTAATTTCTGCATTAGTTAATTGTTTAGAATTATTGTAGTTTAAGGTGACCTTAGATATAGGAATAGTTAGCCATCCTCATAGGATCGATACCTTAGGTACTACGTGAAAAAACCATGTGCTTGCGAAATTTACGAACATTAAAAAAAAGTAAAAATTAGTGTGTATAACCTTGCGAACAAAGCATACTTGCAATTGTATCTTCACCAATCAATCATGTAGAAAGGTTCTTCTTGACAATTTGTAAACACTTCCTTGGACTAGAATTGTATGGTTTAGTCATCAACAACCTCGAGCTTCCAAAATTTGTTTTGGTTAGATGAGTGAGAGGCTCCACCATCTCTCTTATTTTCACTTTCTTTTTCATAGATCCATCACCCTTACTAGCTTTTGATATTATTTTCAACTCCCTCCACCTCCTTCCCTCTTCCCCTACATCCTCTTAATTCAACTCAATGTCTACTTTATGCATTTTCTCTCCTTTTCCATTCTATTTGCTTATTCCATAATGATGGATAACCTCATCTTTTCCTTTTACCCTGGTTCCTGGCCTTGTCTTTCTTTACCATTTCTGGTCACATCTTTTTTCACCTACCAATCACTTTTAGACTTCCATATAAATCTTAATAGAGTCTAGCTTTCCACTCTTTCTTTCCTCCCTCCCTTCCTCTCCTATCACCTCACCTCTTCTAGATCTAACATAAACCCTCGCTTCCCCCTCCTCTCGCCCCTCCTTATACCTCTACGCCATCCCTCTCGACTTAAGTTACAAACTTGTTTTAAAAGCCTTTTAAATCTAGGAAAATCTGGAAATAGATTGTAGGAGATAACTTGAATACTTCTCTACATTATAGCCCTCCTGTCGAACTTGAGGAGAAGTTTATGTTGATGTCAAGCATTGCCTATTATATGAGGGAGCTAGGACTTGAGAAGCTTCAATTATAGTCTTTTTTTTATGGAAAAAAGGCCTCCTTTATTAGTGATACAAGTATGGACTCAAAGAAACTGGAAAACTAGAGGTGTGGAGGAGGTCATGTTTACTAATGATGATAATCTAACACTCACTTTCACCTTAAAAATTGAAGCCCAAAAGATGATAGAACAAGGACCATGGTATATCTTACAGTTACCCCTTTTTCTTCAGAATTGGCAACCAGGTATGGAGTTATAGAAGATTAAAATTAGAAATATACCTTTATGGGTGAATATAAACAATATTGCATTGGATGATTAGATCACAAAGGGTTTAAGTATGCTAGCTAGCTACTTGGGGAAGCCTATATGCATGGATGAAAATATTGCTTTTAGGAAAAGAGTAGGATTTGTTAGATTATATGTTAGTATGGAAATTTCTAAGGAAATAAAGGATTGTATTCCTATATTGAGCCTACAAATGGTAATTCTTTCAGGGAGGACAAAATATTGGGTACTTATTAATGGAGACCATCCCCAAAAACACAAGAAAATAGTCAAAACTAACTGGCAAAGTTTTTAAGAAGAGTGATTATGGGGAACTTATAGGACTAGATGAAACTAGTTCAAAAGAGAACAGAGAGAGGGAGGAAGTAAAAAAAAATTGATAGTGAATCTAGAAGATAAAGATTGTGTTATAGAATAAAACAACCTCTGTAACAAAGAGATTGAGAGTGTGTAAAAGGTTCCAATTCTAGATCCTATATAGTAGATCAACATCATATTGGCAATCAATTTTTTTTTGAAAAAATGCAATCTAAAAAAAGTAATAAGAGCAGTAGAAAAGGATCTAAAGGTAAAGTTATTATTACATGACCATTCCTTTATAGAATACAAGAAGTATAAATAACCCATTGAAGCTCAATGCTTTAAGGGATTTTGTTCAAAAGGAAAAGCCTTTGTTAATTTGTATGTTAAAAACCAAAATCGGAATAGGAGTTAAGTTACTTTGGTACTCAATGGAAAGTTCTTTCAAGTCACCATTGTCATGTTTATGAAAGAATTATTATTGTTTACGACGAAGAATTATTAGATATAGAACCCTTGGAAACTAATAAGTAGCTTATTAATTCAAGATTGATATTCAAAATGGGAAACTCCACCACTCTAGTTACCTTTGATTATAGATTCAACATAGCTTTTTAAAGATCTAAAATTTGGAGTTCACTAAGAAGAATAAAGACATTTGTGAGAGGGCCTTCACTTATATATGTTGACTTCAACACAACTCTCTATAGGTAAAAGGTAGAGGGAAATTATAATTTGCTCAACTATAATATGGACTTGTTTAATTGCACATAGGTTCACTTGAAACAACAAACAATCTTTAAATTGGTTCATTCGAAAAAAGATAGACAGAGCTTCAGTTAATGTGGATTAGTTAGTTACTTTTTGACATGTCAAACTAAGTTTTTCAAAATCCTAGGTTATCCTACTCATAAGTATATGGGGTAACTGTAATCGAATACCTAGGGTTGTCTTCTCAAGGAGTTAGTTTATTCAAATTCACTTTGAATAAAAATAAGAACCATTGCAATCGTAAACACCCTATCCTAATTTATTGAGGAAAAGTTTTTAAAGAAAATTAAGAAATTAAATTGAAACGTATAGTAATTTAACTAGAAGTAAGAATGATTTGATCAATTAGTGTGAGAAACTCTTAAGAAATTAACTGCACTAATTTAATCTCCTATTTATGACTACGGGGAATTAATTGGACAATTTTCTTGTTAAAATTACCAATTCGAATTTTAAATCAATTCAACAATAAACTAAATCTAACTTTTATATTTGAAAAATTTATCATCCAAATTAGTTATGCAATCCCAACTATTGATTACCCGCTTAAGTTAGTATATTTCTAATTCATAACTTAAGCATCTATAGTCTTGTGTTGTACTTCATCTAACATAAAAAAGAAGCAAAGTAAGGCCACATTAATACATCCAATAAGCTTAGAAACTATAGTAAATAGTAAGACAATAAAATAGTCCCTTCATCATGCATAATCTATTAAATTAGCTGCATTAATTCTTAAGATTAAATAATTAGCCTATGATGGAACAAACAAAATTCATTATCTTCATATACTTCAATCTTATAGTTTACAATAATAAAAATGTATCAAAGCAATAAACAGAGTAAATAACCGAAATGGGCTATAAAAGAAATAGAGGAAACAAGTCCAATGAAACAAGTTTAATAATGTAGCAGAAGATAAAATAAGAATGAGCAAACAAATATACTATCCGATGGAAGCCGGTAGAGGATTTACTACCAAACTCAACCTCTCTAGTGTTGCTCTGACCTTCTCCCTCTGCTTAATTCTCACCCAGAAGATCATCTTCAACTCTCACTTTCTACCTTTACTTAAAGCTTTACCACTCTACTATTTTTCTCTCTTGCCAAACCCAATTATATTATCTGTTCTTCGTTCTTTTCTCCACCTCCACCTCTTTTTTAGTTTTGTTTTTCCATCTCCCTCTTTTTAGCCTCGTTTTCTTTCTATTTATTTGAGAGTCTAGGTTTAGGTTTAAGTTTCGTCTTCCACCACCTGCATGCCTGACACGTGACCATAAAAGTGAGTGTAGGAAATTGTCACGCCCCTGACTAGGGAAGTCTCAAGCACGACCCATTGTCACGCCCATAACTATAGAAGTCACAGGCATGACTCCCTTGTCATGTCTATGATAAAGGCTTTCATAGGAATGAAAATTAGTCACACACCATTTTCATGCCATTTTCACTCAATTCATTTCAAATTTGGATTAAAAATAAAAATTTGTAACCAAAATCAAGATAGAAAGGCTAACAAACCTAATAGAATTAGGCACTACACTTTCTTCAAAAATAAAGCCATAGTTTTGAATCCTGGATTCTCTAATCAAACACCTATTAAGGTTGATAATTTTTTTAAAAAGGTTAGTGACAAAAATTCATTCAGATTTAATAATTTCATTGTCAATGTGGATGGTTTTCAAGATGATATAACCAAGGGTTTGGAGCTAGACGCTTATAATACTAAACAATTACTCTATATGCAAAAGCTCAAAGATATAAAACATGATTTGAAGATGTGGAATCCTAAAAAGGAACAAAATACTAAAAAGGAGATGGAAGATGCAAGAAATAGATTCTCCTTAATTAAAAACTTTCTAGCAATTAATCTTACTGATGAGAATCTAGACAATAAGCGGGAAGCTATTAAGCACTATATGCAAGTAGTTGACAATCATTATTCCTTAATACATCAAAGAGCTAAGAATAATTAGATTAAGGATGGGGATAGATGCACAAAATTTTAATTTAATCCAGTGTTATCTAGAAGAAATATCAACATAATATATTCTACAAATTTTGAATCTAGTAAGGAAATCCATAAACAAAAAGAGATTAGTAAGCAAGCATTGAAGTTTTTCAAAACTCTTTTAGCAATAGAAGGCAATACCAGATCTTCTATAAAGGATATAAAACAATTTGTTTCTACTAAGGTACCTGAGGAGGAAGCCAGTAATTTAACCATAAATGTTAATGATCAAGAAATAAAGCAAGTGGTATTCAAGATAAATAGATCAAAGGCTCCTAGTATAGATGGTATAAATGGGAATTTTTACTAAAAACCATGGGATAAAATAGGGAAATTCATCAAGGAAGCTATGCATGAAATATTCAAGAAGGGAGTTTTGCTTAAGGAGATTAACTAAACTTACTTATGCTTAATTCCCTTCCTAACCCTGTCTCCTTGAGTGACTACAGATCGATTTTTTGCACTTGTTTCATTTATAATATCATTAACAAAATTTTAATAAATAGGTTGAAATTTGTCTTGCAATTTGTAATTAGTAAGAACCAAAGGCTTTTTTTTTATTAATAGGTATATTGTAGATAATATCCTACTCTTACAGGAGCTCTTGAGAGGTTACATAAGAAGTAATACTCCACATAATTGTTCCATTAAAGTTGATCTCCATAAAGCCTTTGATTGTGCCAACTAGAACTTCATTTTACATACTTTAGAAGTTTTAAATTTTCCCAAATGTTTATCAAATCAATTAAAGCTTGCATTACCACTACTTCTTTTGGTGTTCTAATTAGTGGAAGTTAATAGTAATCTTCAAGGTCTCTAAAGGACTTAGGCAAGGGGATCCCCTTTCCCCTTACTTATTCATAATTTTCTTATAGGTCCTCATACTTTTGTTGAAATATAAAGTCTCTATAGCCCTAAACTTAATGTATTAGTCTAAGTGCAAATTGTTTTCTCTAACAACTTTATATTTTGCGTATGATCTTATCTTGTTGAGCAAAGTTGATACTCATTCAGTTTCATTACTAATGAGCACTTTACAAATATTTAAAGAGATATCTGGTTTAAGCATTAATCTTCAAAAAAGCTACTTCATTTTTTCAAATAGTGTACCATACCTCTCAACTCTAATGTCACAGGTTACTGGTATGACAAAACAAGAACCCCCTCTTTTATATTTGGGAATTTCAATCTCTTCGAGAAGACTAAGATATAGAGAGTGTCTACCTCTGATTAAAGAACTTAAAAATTGATTGGGGTTACTGACTACTAAAATTCTATCATATATAGTAATGACATAGCGTGTTGTAACATTACTTAAAATAAACTAGGCCTACAACTACAACTGTATTGAGTTTAGGTAGATCCCACAGAAAGTATTCGGTTAGCTTTTGAAATGAAAATAACTGGTGTTTAGTTTATGGGGAGTTTTAGTTTATTTTTAAATAATAAAATAAAATGAAATTAAGCTAACAAAAAAATTAAATAAAACCATTGAAAATGATGAAAATGATGAATTTGTTAGGGATCCAATTCATTGGTTCAATCTCAGCTACACCTAATTAGACATATTTCATTGATTTATTATTCTCAAACCTCTTCTAACAACTATTAATCGTAGGTTAATGATAAGCTCTATTAACCCAAGTTTTCCCTTGGGTATTGTTTCACTAAGAGACGCTCGTTAGTTAAACCTAACCACCAAATAACCTAGGATAGGATCTCTATATTCAATTAGGTAGTCACATTACGAATTAGGAAAACTGAATAATCAACGCAACAACCACATATGCTCATGTAACATCCCATTATCCCGTGATAAGGGTTAGAACCCTAGGATATTATATATGTGAGTGTACAAAGAATTTGGAAGTGCATTTCTTGCATCATATAGCATATACATACACATGAATAATGTTGCCACTCATTAAAATAATTTCACATGCATTCATTGACATTTTTCAGGTATAAGTGATTTTAATATGATTAAAGTGTGAATTATGGATTAATTTTCTTGAAAATTGAATTGGTGTGTAGTAAAATTGATTTAGTATTTTTGGGGACATTTTGGACATTTCGAAAATTTCTGAATATTTGGAGTATTTTTTGTTAAGAAAAATATAGAAATAAAAGACAAATAGAAGTGTGACAAATGGACTAGTGAATGTGTGACAACTGAACAAATTACTATGTGACAAGTGGAGCAATAGCTAAGTGACATTTGGTAGCTTCATATGATGAAAAATGAGAGACATGCATTAGGGACATGTGGCAAAGCTAAGTTCCACCTAAGTCACGTTTTTGTTAGGCAAGGAAGGTTTCTACAACTCCTTTCTTTAGTTTCACCGAAATCATCTAAACCTTCCTTCTTGTTTTGCCATCACCGAAACATTATCTCTGCTTATTTTTGTGTTATTGGCTTATCCACATTACATCTTGCAAAGACTTCAGCCTATATGTTGTTCTGTTTTTCTCTAATCTTATCTTAATTTCATCCACTAAAGCCTCTCATTTGCTCTCCCCATTTTTGGAATTTTACTGAAGGATTTGAAGTGAAAATCAAGAAAGTTATGCTTTAAGTTTTATGGTAGTGTAAATGATTTTTAGTAATGATTTCATGTTTGAAAATGGATGCATACGTGAATGGTGTAACAAGATGAATGGATGCATGCATGAGTGATGTAGGAAGAAGCAAATTATGAGATATAAGTAAAGTGGTGAAGGAGTTAAATCAGTAGATAATGTGCAAAAAATGTATAAAGGATTGTGATAATTGAAGTTAAATGAAGATTAGTGAAGTGCAAAAAATATGATATGTACAAGTATGAATTAGGTTCTATTTTTTTGTTGTGATTATTCATCAACTTGTGAATTATGTTTAGAGGTTACTGAACTAAAAATTGAGGTATAACTGAATTATCAATGTGAAAGGATAGAGAAATGATAGAGAGGTAATAGAACTTAGACAATGAATTGTGCTGGAGTATGTTATATGCAATGTTTTACTAAACAT
Source organism: Erythroxylum domingense (assembly GCA_025594535.1). Classification (NCBI taxonomy): domain Eukaryota; kingdom Viridiplantae; phylum Streptophyta; class Magnoliopsida; order Malpighiales; family Erythroxylaceae; genus Erythroxylum; species Erythroxylum domingense. Next base: position 15,444,384 of record JANQBM010000007.1, on the reverse strand, counting down.
ATGTCTATATTTTGACCATAACTTGATCTGTGAATACCCAAATTGGGCAGATTTTTATTTTGAGTAAACTAGAGTCATATGGATACATTTTTCAGGAAGGAATCGAATTTGAAATCTATCCTTAAAAGTCTTGAAATTTGGCATAAAGTTGAGAGTTATGTTTTGTCAAGGTATAACAAACAATATGGAGTATTTTGATTATAACTTGCACGATACTAAACCAAAATGTATGAATTTGATTTCGTTAGAAACTTAGGACATATAGGAACATTTTATTAGCATAAAGTATTGCCTAAAAACCTCTATTTATAAGTCAACAATGGCAAGAAAGAAGGAAGAAAACACAATAGGTATCACGACTCTACTGAAGAATGATGGAAGTTGTGATCGTGCATCTATAGAATCACAACTCTGCTAAAGAATGACAGAATTTGTGATTTTGCAACGGTACGATCGTAACTTTGTAAAGAAGAAGAAAAGTCATGATCGTGAACAGGCACGATTGCCACCCGACATGCTATATCAAACGGTGATTTTTTTTGGATGTTTTTCATCCTAATTTAAGTAAGGATGTTACCATATAAGGTATGTAGGGTTAAATGAGAACTTAAAAAAATGTAGTTGATATTAAATGAGAGGAATAAAGTGAGTAAAGAGTATTAGAGATTAAAGAATGTTTGAAGGGTGTTGTGATTGCTTATAAAATATATTAAGGAAATATACCCGAAAAGTTGTCATTGAACATACATAATATATGCTACATTCATGAATATGCTTATGATTAAATATTTATCTGAATGTGTCAATTTTATTTACGATTTTATTTTATAGAAGAACATATTGAGCGACCACTTCAAGACATTGTCGAGATTTCTAGGCAATAAGTTAAAAGGAGCAATAGTGAGTAACCTAAGATGGTCTCACCTTAATTGTTTGTTAAATTGTGTACTAAATTAATATGATGTGTATGTACTGAATTTCGGAAATTCAATGTCCAAGGCATTTTGATGCATGAATAGAACATTGGAAGTACTACTTGAATGTGAATGTGATTGACTAAATGATTCTCAACTAATATGTCAAATGCCGGACTAAAAGGTCGATGAAAAATATAAATAAGAAAGAATGCAATTGTGACAAAATGACTATGCATGGTGCATTTTATTATATGAATGCATGAAATATAAAGGCAGTTGTCACTGGAGTCACCAGTGAAAAGGAGCTTAATGTATATAAAGAGCCCTGTATCCTCAATGGATAAGGGACAGTATGATAGAACTCGGTATCCATAACAGATACGGGACAGTGAAAAAGTCACTCGGTCACTACAACATAATTAAATGAAGTTGAGTCTTATAAGCATTGCATATACATATGATATGAATTAATTGAATGATTGCAATGTTTTGAGAACTTTCATTGTATGATATATGTGATTGATTATCGATGACTGTAATTTGCATAATTGCAATGGAATGATGAATTGTATAGATTAGGACATGTGTTCTATTTGAAAAAAGGGTTTCTTGATATTAAATGATGAAAATTGAGATGAAGTGAATTATGTGATGACATAACTTATGTGTTGCATGATAAGAGTGAAGCATCGAGGATGCTTACTTAACCGAGTTTGCAAAACTCAACCAAATTGCAATGTTGATATTTTCAGGTTCAAGAGATCAATGACCTAGCTTCTAAGACTGCTTAAAAGAGATTTTGCACAGTTATTGGATAGAGGACATGGCTCAAAGGTCAATCAGCTAGGACTGAAGGATTAGTTTAACTTTTGTTTAGTCTTTTATGCATGTAGCATACTTGGTAGATAGAGCTGTGACTCTAATAGGTTTATATTATATGAACATGGATGATGGTTGTAATGCTACATTATAAATATGGTTTATGAAATGATATGAAGAAATTTTTGGGTTGTTAATTATGATGTAGCTATCATGCCATGCTATATAGTGAAAGTGTAATAATAGTTAGCACATCATTTATGTTAGGTATGTGCCCGTGCATTCGAAGGGAATATGAACACATGTCAGATAAGGGTGGGGTGCTACAGTTGGTGGTATCAGAGCATGGTTAGCATCCATAGGGATATGTAGGAATGTTAGGCATGAAATATTGTGAGAATTTCGGATGGTAATTAAAGTTAAAAAAAGAAGTTTACTTCCCTTAGGTTGCCTCCCAAAAAGCACCTTGATTTAGGGTCGCTGGCTTGACTACAAGTTTCCTCCTCAGGTGACAAAACACATGCGGCTCCTCCATGTAAGGTTCTTCTGGATAGGGCCTTGGTTGATAATCGCTCACCTCAAGTGTCTTCCTTATCTATAGATTCTTTATCTCTACTGAATCTTTGCTCTTTTGAAATAATTGAAATGACTCTTCGTCGGTTTCTTCTTCTTTTTAATTCTTCCAACTTGCTAAGTAAAGGTGAAGGGTTAGTTTTGAATATAACTACGGACTAAGTACTTACCGAGATAAAAGATGTCTTTTTTTACTTCGAGCTCCTCCTTTACTTCTTCTACATAAGTAATTCCTTGAGTAATGCTTTCAAAATTCTCAAGCTCCTCATCACTCTGTCAAATCTGCACACTAACATCCATTGGGTATGCCTCAGGTTGATATGGTTGCTCCACTTCCATTTGTGATTCTAAGTAGTTGATTTTCACTGCTATCTTACCCATTTGGTTTGCATCATTTTCTACTAGAACTGTTAGGTATTCTATCGAAATTGTTACAAACTCTCTTGAAACAGCTACATACCCTGTTGAAATTAAAGATTGTTAACAATCACTATATTGATCAATTCTTCCAGCGATGTACCTAACTTTTGACGAAAAGCTTTTGGTCCACATGGGAATTGTTGTGCATCCTACAAATTATCATAGAAGTAATTATGATGGTTATCCCATCCATAACCAAAGCTAAGTTAATAAGTCCATCTTTGGTTGTAGGATTGAGAATAAGTGTTATAAAAGAAATTACTTTTATCTATGTCATATGTTTTTTACACAAATACCAAACAAAATGTGAAAAGATTGAAAAATAACTGAAAAGAAAATAATTAAAAATAAATATGTACAAAACACCAATTAAATTACAAACAAAAAATAAAAACCACACTCCTCGAAAACTGCTCTAAAATTGACAGCGCATCTTAATGCTAGTCAAAGTAAAATAACTAGACAACTACTATAGCAGTGGTGAGTCTAAGTCCCATAGAGAGTATGTATAAAGTTGTTCAATTGAAATTATTCGGGGGTGTTTTGTATTTTGGAATAATATGAAACAAGACTATTAAAAAAAATTAAAGAAAACATGCGAAAAATGATAAAAATGGGAAATTTGATAAGGACTCGGTTCTTTAGTTCAGTCTTGGCCTACACCTTAATTAAACATATTTCATTGATTTATTGTTCTATAACCCCTCCTAGCAACTATTAATCGTAGGTCAATAATTAAACCAAGTTTTCCCTTAGGTTTTTTTAATCAGGATACGATAATCAATTAAACCTTACCATCGAATAGCCTAGGATACGATCTCTAGATTTAATTAGGTAGTAGCATTATGAATTAGGAAAATCGATTAATAAAGGAAACAAGCACATATGATGCATTATTTATCCTAGGTCATGTTATCCCTATTGACTACGAATCATTAGTCGCTATAAATGAATTTCAAGAAAACAATTACGGATTACATCGAAATTGTAGCAATGAGTTTCCAAATAAATGATTTAATGAACACATTAAAATAATCTTTTCAAAATACCCAATAGGTTCATACATAAATAACCGAACTATAGTGATAATATGGTCATTCATACATAAAACACAAATCCATATGCCTAGAATAATATAGTCAATTCAATAAGAGAGAAGGAAATAACAAAAATATGAAAGAAATGTTTAATCTGGGTCGTCGGCATCAATATCACCTCCAAACCAGCATCAGGACGTTATCCTTCCATGGGTCTCTCCCAAAAAAATGTTTTAGCTCCCATTGGTAACCCTCCAGAAGACCCCTCTAGCGCCTCCTCCTCTTTTCTGCCGCAACATTTTGCTTCTGCCTTGTAAGCTCACTACTTCCTTCTCTACTGTTTAATGATTAGACAATTTAATTTTTGGTCCATGTCACTATTCATGCCCCTCCCTAAAATGAAGACCATGCTCCTCTTCTTTCATTTTTGTTAAAGCCAACCTTTTAAAAACTAACTCTCCTACAGCAGTATTTCAACCCATGTGTTGCTTGAGTTTTGTGTTGTGGTGTGTATGTGTTAATTGCATGAACATTGTTTATGTAAACAACATTTGCATGAAACACTACTGCACACGCTGCCATTTCTATTGTTGCTTCCTCCAAGCACCTGCTACAGCCGTTTTCTTCTTATGCTTCTATGGTTTAGGACTATTTGCTATCCACCTACTGCAGTGTTTCACTCTTGGCCATTTGTGTTTTGGTTAATCTGCTCACTATTTATTGCAATGTTACTTCAATGTTTTAAGTCCAACGTTGCTGCAAAACCACATTACTTTCTTCTTCTGCAATTGTTTTATTATTGAACCATAATATTCATGTAGTTTTTGTGAGATGAAATCTTTAATTTATCTTCTTTGACTTTTCATTTTTCTTCTTCTTGCTCCATTAAGATAAGTAAAAATTAATCTTTAGAAAATGGACAAAATATAAAGCTTCTGTCTCACTTTAACTTCGTTGCTGTCGAATTGTACCTAAAATCACATATGAGTCAAAGAAAGTACCTTAAGCAATTTCATGTCAATAATTGCTAAATGTTATGGAATAATTTCATAATCAATTAAGTACCTATCAATTTCCCTCACACTTAGCTTTTGGTCATCCTCGGGTAAAACATTAAAATTAAGCTCATAGATCCAAAAACAACATTTAATCATTTCCCATATTTTCCTAAAATCTATAATTATAATAAAGATGAATAACTTTCAAAATCATAGCAAGAAGTCAACATTCCCAGCTTTTACTCACTATCAATCAACATTCATTATCTTAAAAAACTCAACAATCTAATGGTAGATTCAAAAAATGTGTTTAACTAAAAAATATCTATAGGTACACTCAACATCATTCATGATCATGAAAATCCACAACTTTGCATATCATTTCGTTCCTTCGTCAATAAAATTCACATGAAAAAATATGGATTAAATGACTTTCAAGGTTATAATGTGGGCAAAGCTAAGGTGAGATGTGTTTGGGTCAAATAACATAAAAGCCAACAATGCTAGTGAAATAAAGCAACACTCAATGTGGCTTCAAGTACATAAGTTAACACTCATCAAAATCTGGGTACCGTCAACTATGATGAATGCAACATTCATTTTTCACTGCCCAATTTAGTTCTCACACAGAAACCACATGAAGTATATACCAATCCGAAGGAATCACTCATGCAACTGATGAAAATACATTGAAACCACAAAAGAGTCAACCTTCCCAGCTAACATCTTAATCATTTTCAGCATACACAAAGCATCCTCCACTGTTATATCCTAGATAAGGACTGATTTGAGACTATCCATGCTCTGTAAGTTATATAGAGGATGGCAAGACCATTAGTTGTCAAACTAAAAACTAGTTAAATTACCATTATTAATTAGGGAGATAAACTTATTTCTTAGAAAATCTCTTATTCTTACGATAACCCTCCATGTGGATGTAATTTTGACATGCCAGATGCTTCTCTCTTTTATAAAAATACCATTCATCTTTTTACACTAAGGGGACTACTTATCCATCATCAATCTTCAAAGTCTTTTGGCCAGCATTACTGTATTCATTAGACTTAGTGATATAATCCCAAATCTACCCTTTACCTTGGGTACACAAATATTTCCATTGCATTCGATTGCTTCTATCTTCGTGTGTCTCTTACTCTAATAGATTCCTCATCTTATTCTAGCTTCATGTGTCTTTTGCTTTAAATTTTGTTCCTTCTTACTATTGTCTGTGTGTTACTCCTCTTCTATACTCCTATAAGTTTGTCTTCTGTTTCCTTACTTTTTCCTATATTTTTGTCTTCATTTAAAAATTGTGGGGTTTGACTGCTTTTACTCTGGCTTGATTCCAATGATGTTTAATAACAATGAATTCTAAAAAAGGCACTCCCTTGTAATTTTTAATCAATTTTAGGTATCTTAGCTCATATCCTAAGTTCCAACTACATTATTGAAAAACAATGAAATTCCTTTTAAAACATATTTTGATTATGTTTGTATAAAAACCTTCAAAGAGAGAATTTCACGTATGCTAAGCAGGGTTATGGGTTGAAGGTTAGGTGTTTCAAAGGCATAGGAAAGTAATACAAGACCACACATCATTTGCTTTGTTATATTTTTATTATGATATTGGTAAGGTTATTGTAAAACCTAATTATCATTTTCATATAGAACATCATATCTAGTTACTGCTCTGTCATAAATCTACCATGTCAAATGTGGCTTTCTTTATCTACTGCTTTGAATATTTTCCAATGCTCCATCTTAAGATATAATGCTTAACTTCTTATCTTATGGTTGGTTTATAGTTTTTGAGTTCTCTTTTCTTGAGATGTGAAGGTGTCTATTTCAACCAAATCCCATTAGTTTTAATTAAGAAGTGTCAAGTTATATAGTTTCAAAAGAGACATTAAATTAGAGTATCAGATATAAGATTGCTTTGAGGGTTGCTTAGGCTATATTTAGTTAGATGTAAGTGTTTGATGGAAAGGAATGGAATGGAATGTAAATTGAAGTACTTTTAGAAAATATTTGCTTGGGAGGGATGGGAGGGATGGAAGGGTTCATAATGTATTATAGTGAAATGTTGTTTGGATGAAGGGTTTATAATGTAATATAGTGTAAAGTTGTTTATCATTTTACATTCCATTCTAAACCCAAATTAGAGGTTTTTTGTTTTTACTGTTTAGGATGGAATGGGATGTAATATGAAACACTCCTCTTCCATCCCATTCCATTATAAATGCTCCTCCCAAACGAAGGAATAATATTCCATTCTATTTCATTCCATTAATAAACCTCTAACCAAATATAATCTAAGGGTTTATAGTATCTTCATGAAGGTTGCTATAGAAGAATAATAGATAGGATATTAAGTGATGTGAGTAGGAACATGGATCGCCATGGAGTTAGCATGAATGACAGAGGCAAAGGAGGAGAGCTAACTATACCAGTTGGGCCCATGAACGGAGCTAGGCCAAAAGACTTAAGGAGGCTCTCCATATGCATATGGGTTATCTTTTGGAGAGCATGGAACAGTCCAAGCCTATGGGAGGAGAGCTTCATGGATCCCAACCCAAATTGATCCATCTAACTCAAATCCTTAGATCGGATACTGTTGGGATGTGAAGACTTGCATACTTGGACTATTAAGCCCATACAATAGACCTTTGAATTATTTTAACTCAAGACATCTTTTTTTTTTGGGTTAACCCATGTTAAAGCCCGTGTACTTATTATTAAACCTAGGTACAAATAGGTTCATTAGGGTTATTATAGGATGAACTATTATCTTGTGATTGAATCGTCAGCCATAATGATGTTTATTCCTCTTGTTCTTGTTTTAACACGAACTAATAATACACTTATGAATTTTTCTGAAATTGTGGTGTGTTTGTTTGATTCAACCTTCTTGGATTTAGTTCTGATCATCTAGGTTACTCAAATCACATATTTATGAGGTCTAGTAGGGATTAACCCTTGCTTATCCTCTTATTTTTTTGAATTTCAAATTTTGTTCTTCCTTGTCCTTCCTTTCTGAAACTTCCAATCATCCACAAACCCATCAATCCAACGCGATCATCATTAACTTCCAAGGATTTTTAGACAACCCTTTATTGAATCACCTCCATATGTGCGTCAATTGGTATCAGAGCATTGATATGAGGTAAATTCTTATTTACTTCAAAGTAAAATTAGGGTTTGTTCGTCACCTTCATTTAATTTTACTCCTTCAAACTGATCAACTTCAACCAACCTAGGGTGTGAAAAATCTTGACCTAGGATTTGTTCTCCTCCTTATTTTATCTTCTGTTAGTATTAAAAAAAGTTTGAAAAAATTTGAAAAGAATCCAAAAAAGAGTATAAAAAATTCAAAAAAATATGAAAAAACCTATTGATCGAATTTTTCAATCAATAATTCTTTCCTTATTAATTGTTTTGTGCAATTTGCTTACTCATTAGGAGATATAATTGGGCACCTAGTGGCATAATCGTTGGATTCATATTACAATTTGTTTGAAAATACACTATACATTTTTGGGATTGTTGATAGGTAGAAACTTGGTTCCAACTTGTGACTTGAATTTTAGAGGAAATTGAGTGGTAAGAGGCAAGAGTGTGTGAGTGCAACTGAGGGCAAAAATCCGTGACTTGTAAAAGCATAAGGGGAGTGACTTTGACTTGAGTGAAACACATGAGGGAGTGTTGTGAGACTGTTTATTGAGAACATTTATTTTCTAGGAAGAAATTAGTCTACATAATGTCTCAAGAAGGAGGAGAGCATAATGAGAGTCGAATTGGAGAGGTGAATGCTTTCACCTTGAGAGCGATTCAATAGCAGTTCCAAAGGCTCAATCTGACCTTTACTGGAATGAGGGAGACAATGGAGAGGCAAGGTCAGCAGATCGCAAAGCTCAAGCGTGGAGGACGCAAGGAAGCTCCAGTTAGGCATGTCGCATTTCGACAGTAAGCACCTCCTTTTTGTCGACTGCCACCACTATGATATGAGGTTGAAGAAGAAGAATTTGATGAGGAGGAGGAGGAGTATGGGGAGCACATGCCTAGGAGGGCTAGGAGAGCAAAATCGCTTTACAAGTGAGATGGAGACCTTAAATCCATCAAGATGCAAATTCCATCCTTCAAGGGTAAGAATGATGTTGAGGCTTACTTAGAATGGGAGGAAAAAGTGGACTTGGTTTTTGAGTGCCACAACTTCTCAGAGGAGAAAAAGGTAAAGCTTACTACTGCTGAGTTCACTGACTATGCATTGATATGGTGGGATCAATTGGTGATGTCTCGAAGGAGGAATGGAGAGTACCCTATCACTACTTAGGTAGCAATGAAGGCGTGCAGGAAAGAAGCGGTTTGTTCATTCATATTATTACCAGGAGATGTATCAAAAGCTCTAAAGGCTCACACAAATGTCTAAGTGAGTGGAGGACTACCACAAGGAGATGGAGATAATTATGATCCAAGTTAATATTGAGGAGGATTCAAAGGATACTATCGCACATTTCTTGAGTGTGTTAAACCAAAAGATAGCCAATGTTATGGAGTTGCAACACTATACGGACATTGAAGACATGGTGAATATGGCCATGAAACTAGAGAGACAACTCATGGCTAGAGTGACAACAAGGGGTGGAACGAGTTCTAGCCATAATTGGAACTCCAAATGGACTAAAAGGGAGAAGAGACCAAAGGATAAGGGTGTCGACTTTAAGAAGACTCCAAAGAGGCTGAATGTAGGCGCTAAAACAAAAGGTACACCTAACACCCAAGCATCTTCTAGTAAACATTCTAATGTTAAATGCTTTAAATGTTTAGGTTCAGGTCATATTACATCCCAATGCCCTAATAAGAAAGTCATGTATATGAGGGATAATGGGATAGTTGAGTCTGAGGATGATAGTGAATGTGATCCTTTTCCATGTGATGAAAATGATAGTGATGATGATTGCGTGGAGAGGGCTACCATAAGAGAAGCACTTATTTTTAAGAGGTTTTGAGTGCTCGGGTAAAGGAGGAGGCTTTACGTCAGAGAGAAAACTTATTTCATTCTTAGTGGGAGGAAAAGTTTGTATTCTGATCATAAATGGGGGTGCAAATGTAACTAGTATGACTATAGTAACTAAATTAGGGTTAATATATAGGAAGCATCATGAGCCACACAAGTTATAATAGTTTCATGACAGTGGTGAGGTGAAAGTGACAAACCAAGTGTTAGTGTCATTTTTAGTGGGTAGATATAAGGATGAGGTACTTTGTGAAGTGGTACCTATACAGGTAGGTCATTTGTTGCTAGGGAGACCATGGCAATTTGATAGGCATGTAGAGCTTGATGGGTACACCAATAGGTACTCCTTTAAATTTAAGGGTAGAAATTTCATCTTAGCGCCATTGTCAACCTATGAGATCTATTTAGACCAGGTCAAAGCAATGAAAAGTGAGAAGGGTTCGGGTAGTGAGGTTTAAAAAAAGAAGAGGGAAAAGAGGCCCAAAAGGAAAATGAGATTGGCCCAGTAGGGAGTGATTGCACAAGTGAGGAAAAGAAAGTGGGATATGTAGGAGAGAAAAGTTCAGAGAGAGGAAAAAAAGTGTGAGAGAAAAATTAAGAAGGTGAGAATATTTGCAATGGAAAAAGATTTAAGGAGAGCATGTGGAGAGAAAAGAGCACTTATGGTGGCTAGATATAGGGAGTGTTTTATGGCAGAACTATCCCTAATCAAGATTTGCCAAGTGTTTTTAAGTCTCTTTTGTAGGAATATAGAGACGTCTTCCCTGAAGAGATACTTAAAGGGCTACCATCTTTACAGGGTATTGAGCATCAGATTTACTTCGTGGTTGGAGCTCAAATACCTAGCCGACCAGCCTATAGGAGTAATCCTGAGAAGACAAAAGAGCTTCAAAGGTAAGTGGATAAGCTATTAAAGAAGGGTCATATGAGGGAAAGCTTAAGTCCGTATGCTATTCCTGTCTTACTGGTGCCAAAAAAGGATGGAACGTAGAGGATGTGAGTGGATTGCAGAGCTGTAAACAAAATCACTATAAAGTATAAACATCCCATTCCTAGGTTAGATGACATGTTGGATGAATTGCATGTTGCCTGTATGTTCACAAAAATTGATCTGAAAGGTGGTTATCATCAAATTCGAATGCAATATGGGGATTAGATTTAGGTGCAACTTAGGAAGGAGCATATGAGGGATTAAAAGAATTGGGTAGGGCATTTGGTTAGGTGCATGTAATGTGGTTTAGATAAAAGAAAAGGATAATAAAGCTCAAATGGGGTAGCAAAAGAAAATTCACATAATTGGGTAGGCTATTTAGTTAATGTTGCTCGTAATTAACAAAGAATGCCTAATTATTTTCGTAAAAATGCATATGATAAAAATGTGGTCTCGAAAAGAAAATCCATTCAAAGTAAGGATGTATATGTCATGAAGATCACACATCACTAACAAAACAATGAAACTGATATAGATTTGTCAGTCTAATACGACTCAAAACCTCACCTGTTTTTGTCTACCACTAGTCACCACTCTTTTAATAATGATTCATATTAACAAATCACAAGAGCATAAATACATGCCAAATTTTTCTATGGATTTTACTAATCAATTCACACTCTAATTATGAATAAATAATCCTAAAAGTAATAAAAAGAAGAAAAAAATTCTTTGTTTGATTTTGAAAACTGCTAAAGAAGTCATATAAGCTACAATTAAGCTTAAAAACATACATAAAAACTAATATACCCCACCCCCACACTTAAAACTTACACTGTCCTTAATGTCACATCAAATGGAAGAAATGGATCAATTAACTAAAAAAAAAAGGAAAGTGTAAAGAAATAGAAATTAACTTCCTTCGGGTTGCCTCCTAAGCAGTGCCTTTATTTAATGTCATTAGCTTAACCTCTAGTTTTATGCATCAAGTGACATCAGTCACATCCTCTAGCATCAACACCTCCAAATCCTCTATTTGGAAGCCTTCATAATACAATTTTAAGCGATGACCATTCACTGTAAATGTTCTGATAGTTTTGAGGCTCCATATCTTTATTGCACCAAAAAGGAAGACATGAGTGATAGCAATCAGACCAACCCAACAAGAACGTAACTTACCTGGAATGAGTTTGAGTTTGGAATGATATAGTAACACTTTTTGGCCCACTGAGATGTTTTTCTTGAAATCATCTAATTATGAAATGCTTTCGTCCTCTCCTTATATATCACTGCATTTTGATATGATTTATTCCTCATCTCTTCCAATTCTTAAAGATACAACTTCTTATGCACTCCCGCATCATCCAAATTTATGTTGCATCTTCTAATAGCCCAATATGCCTTGTGTTGTAATTCCACTAGAAGATGACATGGCTTCCTAAGCACTAGCCTATATAGTGACATCCCAATTGGTGGTTTTTAGGCCATCTTGTAGGCCTATAATTTATCTTCCAGTCTTACACTCCAATCCTTCCTATTGGGCTACATGGATTTCTCCAAGAATAACTTAATTTCTCGATTTGAGACTTTAGCTTGCCCATTGGTTTGAGGATGGCAAGCAGTAGAAACTTTGTGAATGATGTCATATATTCTGAACATTACTTCCATCACCCTGTTATAAAAGTGGGTCCTTTGTCACTAACAATGGCTTTTAGTATCCTAAACCTAAAAAGAATGTTAGCTTTAACAAAATCTGCAACAAGCTTTGCATTGTTTGTCATGGTGGCTCTGGCTTTCACCCATTTAGAAACATAATCCACCATAAGCAATATATAAGTAAATCTAGAAGATGGTGGGAAAGGTACCACAAAATCAATACCCTATACGTAAAAAATTTCATAAAAAACAAAGGAGCTTGTGGCCGTTGATCCTTATAAGACAAATTACCTGACTGGTTGCGTCTATCACAGGATTTACAGAAGGTATATGCATCTTTAAACAATGTTGGCCTTTTCACTCCAAAATTTCCCCTGCACGCGTAAGAATGGAAAAAGGCTAAAGTCGATGCTGATTTATTTTCTAGTATATATCTCCAAATCACTTGATTTGTGCAATGCCTCTAAAGATAAGGGTCATCCCATATGTAATATTTCGCTTCACTCCATAACTTATCCCTCTAAGCCTTTGACAAACTAACAAGTAATTCATTTGTAACTAAAAAATTAAAAATGTCTGCATATCATAGTGTTGTTGCATCGACATAAAATAATTGCTCATTTGAAAAGGTTTCTTAAAGAGGGATGTTATCTTCTTCCTCGACTGAGATGGTCTGCCACCACGTTTTTTGCCCCCTTCTTATCTCTGATGTCTAAGTCAAATTCCTGAAGGAGGAGAATCCATCTAATTAGCCATAGTTTTGCTTCTTTATTTGCAAGTAAGAATCATAAACTACATGGTCAGAATAAACAATTACTTTAGCACCAAGCACATACGATCAAAAATTTTCCAAAGTAAAAACCATAGATAACAATTCTTTTTCAGCAATGGAATAATTCAATTGAGCTGGGTTTAAAGTCTTTGAAGCATAGTAGATGGCACGCAAAGCTTTTCCCACTCTTTGTCTAAGAACCACCTCATTGTATAATTGCTCATATCATACATGATCTCGAAGGGGAGATTACAATCTAGAAGTTGAATCACTAATGGGAATGTCAAAAGCTCTTTAAGTTTGTTGAATGTTTCCTTACACTTCTTGTCAAACTCAAAGGAGACCTCTTGTTGTAGAAGGTTTCATAGTGGTGTGCCTATCTTCGAAAAGTCCTTAATGAACCTTCGATAAAAACCTACATTCCCAAGAAAAGAATGAACTTCCTTCACAGAAGAGGGGTAAGGTAAAGAAGAAATAAAATCAATTTTAGATTTGTCTACTTCAATACCCCTAGTATATATCATGTGGCATAAAACTATACCATGATCCACCATAAAATGACAATTTTACCAGTTTAACACAAGGATAGCTTCTATACATTGTTTCAAGATAATTACAAGATTCTCAAGACATTCATTAAAAAAAGATCCATATATACTAAAATCATCTATGAATACCTCGATAATCTTCTCAACACATTCAAAAAAAATATTTACCATATTCCTTTGGAATGTGGCAGGTGCATTATATAATCTGAATGGCATCCTTTGGTATGAAAACATATTGAATGGGCATGTAAATGTGGTCATCTCCTGATCTTTTAGTGTGACTGGGATCTAAAGATAACCTAAAAAGCCATATAAAAAGTAATAATAGTCATAGCCAGCTAATCTCTCAAGCTTCTAATTATTAAAAGGAAGGAGAAAGTGGTTTTTATGAGTAACAGAATTTAACTTTCTACAGTCAATACATAGTCACCACTCAGTTTGTGCTTGGGTGGGAACCAACTCACCTTCCTAGTTTGTGACAACGGTGATTCCATATTTCTTTGGAACAACCTGGATAGGAATTACCCACTTACTATCAGAGATCAGGTAGATGACCTATGCATTAAGAAGTTTCAACACCTCCTTCTTCACAACTGCCACCAATAGAGGATTCATTTTACAATGAGCTTGCCTTCTAGATTTTGCATCCTCACAGGTATATGGAAGGGCTTATCCCTTGGACATATGTAATAGTCAACCTGATGGCCTTCTTATGCTCTCTTAGTATTCGAACTAGCCTCTTCTCTTGATTTGAAGTCAACTCTGTCGAAATGATAACTGGGAGAGTCTATTTTTCTCTAAAATATGCATACTTTAGATGTGTAGGGAGTGACTTCAATTCCAATTCTGGTGCATGCATATTATAAGGTAACAACTTCTGGTAAGCTTCAGGTAGTTATTTAAAAGCCAAATCATATCTTTTTAGATAACTTTCCAATGAGTTCAAAGAGGATGACATTTTTGTAAGCTCTTCTCCCATCTTAATATCTATGTTGGCTTCTACTTCCATATCCTTAATTAAAATCATTTTTAAATGATCCTTGCAACTTAATTTAAACATTTCCTATATCAAAGGATTAATCACATCAATAAAAAAACACAATGATCATTAAGAGGATGTTTCATGACATAAAAAATATTGGAGTGAATCACTTCCCCACAAAATTCAATTATGAGAGTGCCCTCACGAACATGTATCTTAGTTTGAGTCATATTGAGAAACGGTCTCCCCAATAATATAGACATAAGATTACATGAAGTGTCACCATTCATATCCATAAAATAGAAATCTGCAGGAAACAATAACTTATTGACCTACACCAAAACATCCTCATCCATACCATCAGGACATTAGTACGATTAGCCAATTGTATGATCACACTCATTTCCTTAAATGGACACAAATTTAAAGAACCATAAATTGAATGAGGCATCACATTAATAAAAGCATCTAAATCTATTAATCACAGTATTACGAATTTTGCAAAGAATGGTAAACATACCTAGATCCCCACATCTGGAAGCATCTTCTTTCTAAATACCACAAACACATTATCACCCATCATCACTTTGTCATCACCCATCAGTTTCCTCTTATGTGTGCAAAATTCATTGGGAAATTTAGCATAACTTGGTATTTACTTGATTGCTTTGAGAAAAGGTATATTGACTTCCACCTTTCAGAAAGTCTCCAATATCTCTCTGTCCTTCTCCTATTTGTTTGGTCATGTCAATCTACTTCGAAAAGGTGGAGGGTTAGTTTTAAGAATGTTAGGACCTTAGAAATTTACCTTTTTACTGGATGATGAATTTTCTTCCTTTCTTAATTCTTTCTCAATCTCTTCCTCAGTAGTAATCCTTGGTGGAGTTCTCTAGGGACCCTTTGTAGGACCCCATTTTTAGAGCCCAACATCAGACATGGGACCATGAAGCTTGAGCGTGAAGGAGGGCTTAGAATTTGGAAATTTAAAAGAAAACTCCTTCAGAAGCAAAGGCAAGGTTCGCCGTGACAAAAATATTGGAAAATCCATTGGAACCTTCAAGAATTTTACGCCACGGTGAACATATTGAACTTCGTCGCGGCAAGCCTGAAATTTTATTTTTACTATGGCAAACATATGAGAGTAAACCTCATTGACCTTTCTGGTGAATTATGCCGCGGTGAACTCTTGGACTCTGATGCAAATCAAATATAACCATAGTTTGACCATGATTTTACACTGATTTCGCATGATTTATAACTCATTTAGTTAAAATTATTAATTAGAGGCACAATATTTATGCGGGTTAATAATTTT
>JANQBM010000007.1:15353485-15366319 GCA_025594535.1 Erythroxylum domingense | reverse complement strand
TGGGGGTACTGACGTCTCATAGCATCCTTAGGCTCCTATGTCATCTCCTCGACCCTGTCGCTCTTCCAAATTACTTTGACCATGGGAAATTCCTTCCTGCGTAACCTATTTATCTGTCGGTCCAGAATCTGGACTAGTTTCACCTCAAAACTCAGGTCTTCTCTTAGCTCTAATAGAGGTGTCTCCAAGATATGAGATAGGTCTGGTATATACTTCTTAAGCATCAAGACATGGAATATATTATGGATCCTATTTTTGGTGGCAATTTCAATCGATATGGCATAGTCCTAACGCATTCTAGGATACGAAAAGGTATGATATATTGAGGGTTTAGCTTCCATCGGCTCTAAAATCAGATAATACCTTTCCATGGTGATATTCTAAGGAAAACCACATCACCAACTGCAAATTCTAATAGTCGTTGCATCTTATCCGTATAACTCTTTTGACGATCTTGGGTAGCTTTCATTTTCTCCTGGATAACTTTTACTTTCTGAGTGGTAATTTCTATTAATTCGGTTCCTTTGACTTTAGTTGTACCAACCTCATCCTAATATAAAGGTGTCCTACACTGTCTCCTACAAAGTGCTTCGTATGGTGGCATACCGATACTTGTCTGATAACTATTGTTATAAACAAATTCTATCAAAGGCAAGTACCGATCCTAGCTTCCTTGGAACTCCATCACATATGTTGTCAACATATCCTCCAGTGTCTAAATGGTCCTCTCCAATTGACCATCAATTTGGGGGTGAAAGGCAGTACTAAACTTCAGTTTAGTCTCTAAAGATTCCTAAAATTTTGGTTAAAGTTTAAAGGGAATCTCGGATCCCTATTAGATATTATAGAAAATAGCACCTTGTGCAACTTCACAATCTCATCGATATACAACTTTGCCAACCTCTCCAACGAATAGGTTGGGTGGATAGGTAAAAAATGAGCAGATTTTGCCAATCTATCCACTATAACCCAAATAGCATCGTGACCTTTCACTATATGAGGTAGTCTAACACTAAAATTCATTGTCACGTGCTCCCACTTTCATTCCAAAATAACCAAAGACTGTAACATACCCATTGGCTTCTCATGCTCTTCCTTTATTTGTTGACAGGGAATGTATCTTGCCACAAATTATGTTATCTCTCTCTTTATCCCTAGCCATCAATACCTTTTTCTAAAAGTTCGATACATTTTAGTGTTACCAGGATGCATATAATAAGCCAAACTGTGAGTCTCTTCCAAGATAGCTTGCCTGAGACCTTGGTCATCCAGCACACAGACTCTGTCTCTGAAGACTAACAACCTGTCTTCTGTTAGTTGGAACCCCTCATCCTTTTTGGATGGTAATTTCTCTCGAATGAACTTTAACTTGAGATTATTAGCCTATGACCTCCTGATCTCATCAAATAGTGTTGGTTGAACTTTAAACCGTGCTAGCAGTGTTTCTTCATCCTCAGCCACTGAGAGTCCAACCCCAAGGCTTATTATACTCATAAATGAGTCATATAAGGACTTTTCTTGATAGTTACTACCGAACAGGATTTATGAATTAGTACATCGACTGCCTCATTTACTTTTCCAGGGTGGTTAATCACTAAGTCATAATCCTTAATTATCTTTAACCATCACCTTTTTATGAGGTTTAGCTCCTTCTATATCATTAGGTACTTTATACTCTTATGATCAGTGTATATATGACAAGTCTCCCCATAAAGGTAGTGTCTCCAAATCTTTAGTGCAAACACCACCATTGCGAGCTCTAAATCATGAGTAGGATAATTTAGTTCATGCCTCTTTAGCTATCTAAAAGCATATGTGATCACTTGCTCGGCCTGTATAAGTATACAGCCAACTCCTTGACGACTGGCATCATTGTATACCTCAAACTCAACCTCCTAGGTACGTAGAGCAAACACTGGTGCAGACGTCAATCATCTCTTCAGTTCCTGGAAACTCGCCTCGCATTTGTCAATCTGAACGGAATCATCAAAAATTCATAGTGTCCATACCTTGTCTGGAAAGCAGTCTTGTGCACATCACTTTTAGTAATTTTCAACTGATGGTACCTAGACCTCAGATCTATCTTTGAGAATAGTATAGCTCCTCTCAATTGATCAAACAAGTCATTGATCATAGGGAGTAGATATTTATTTTTAATGTTAACCCTGTTTAACTGCTGATAATCAACACATAAGCGAAGGGTCCCATCCTTCTTCTTGACAAACAATACTGGTGCTCCCTACGCTGAATGACTTGGTCTAATGAAGCCTTTGTCCAATAACTCTTGTAACTGAACCTTTAGCTCTTTCAATTTTGTTGGTGCTATACAATACGGTGTTATCCCGTGACAAAGTTAATAGAAAAATCAAACTCCCGATCAAGTGGCAATCCTAGTAACTCCTCCGGAAAGACATAGGGGAACTCGTATATAATAGGAACATCTCTAAGTTTGACCCTCTATGTTGAAGTGTCAATCACATGTGCGAGGTATGCCTGGCATCCTCGACGAATCAACCTCTTAACCTTGACCACAAATATCAAACAACTAGGGAACATTTGTTGGTCACCAATAAATTTAATCGGGACTCCACCCTGAGTGTCAAACTCTACCTCTTTTTTATAACAATCAACCCTGGCATGATGCCTCTCTAACCAATCAATCCCTAATATCACCTCGAAATCCTGAAGATCGAGGGGAATAAGATTTGCCTCTAACACAACATCGCCGACTTTTATCTCACAAGCCATATATGCTTCATCACAAGCCATTTTCCCTCCAATAGGAGTGACTATAATGAGAGGGGGATCTAATAGCTTCAGAGGATGACTAATGTCCTTGATGAATGTCACACTGACAAAGGACCTTTGCATGCTAGTGTTGATCAAAACTTTAGTGTCTTTACTGACAACATATATAACACTATACGTTAGTAGCTCATACTATTTACGAGTTTACTGGTTCTACACAGAACATGCATCATAATATAACAATATAACAATATAAAAAGTTCATCCTAAAAATACCTGTAATCGTGTCCCGATTGGTTCGAACGTCCTCCTCTATCATTGCATAAACTCGTGCTTAAGCTCGCAAATCAGAACGTTATTGATCTGATGAAGGTATACTACTGCCCACACCAGTCCTTTATGTGGATCTAAAAGACTGAATACCTGCCCTGGTAATCTCCCCTTATTGTCTTACTGATTGCACTGAGCTATCTCCCTGTGTTAGTATAGAGAAGACAACCTTCTTTTGATCTCTATCAACTATGGTATAATATTGTTTGTTGAAGTCGTTTATAAAATTCACCTAGGTAATATGATTATGGTAGCATCCCAAACATTTTCCTACAAGACTTTAGCATCACCCTCTAGTAATCGGATAACTACTTTCAGTTTCATCTCGTCAGACAGTATCGTGGAATGTCTCTGCGGTCCATCTCATCAAAGTTTTGGCCTCAGTAACATCACCGCATCCATCAAAGGTACCAAACTCGAGGTTCCTTACTTCCTTAATATATCTCGAGATTTCAAACATTGGATGTTGCTCTAGCACAAGACTAGGTACCACTACTAGCTGTTGCGGTGGCAGTACCTATGGTGGCATTTGTGGCGCTCTAGCCCTAGGCTGCTACTACCTGTGTACTATGCCCACCATATCATCACCTACTATAGAGCTTTCCTCGACATCGGTGGTAAACCCAACTATGCTACCTTAGACGGTGCTTTAGTGTAAGATTGACTATAAGCAGAAGAGTTAGCAACCGCAGGTTCTGCGACTACTTCAGCACTATGTTCCTCTGGCTTAGGTCTCAAAGGTTCATCTTTGTCATGAATTCCGCTTCCTCGTCCAACCATGATATCACTATAAAATCAAAGAAAAAGGACATTATTTAATAAAATAGATCGGACTAAGCCTAGCTTATCCGATGTCCTTTACACCCCAAGGAATGTTGACAAGTGCTCTTACCAAGGTAGAAATCATCCGATCATTAAAGACGTCAACTTAACAATCCGAGACTCAATTTCTTGACCAAAGAATGTCGACACCCACACTCAACTCCTAATGCTTATGAATCTTTTGAAAACGGTAATAACACTTTTGAAAACACAAAAACCTTTATCTAATACTAATTTAATTGTCATAACCCGGAACCACATTGGGCATATGACAATTGCCGCATACCCGGGCTTAGGATACTCACAGTACCCTTAACCTGACTATGGAAGGCTAACTGAATATCTTTAAAAACATTTGGACAACACAATGATTGTATTTTGAAAATCCCAAAACTTAATGAAAACACCAATAAATCAGTTTGAAACACACTTCCATATTTACGTTAAAACTCTACCGCAACTTCTGGATTTTTAGGTCCACTTAAGAGCAATCTCAATAACAATACAAAAGGTTCATACATAAGGTCATTTACAAACCATAAGATAGTCAAGAGTTAATTTACAAAATTATAAAGCATATCAACATAATCATAAGCCACTATACAACAAAAGTACAAAACAGAGACTACTCATGTGCGATAATGCCTCAAAAATGTCAAAACACCACACGATACATTTAGAGCTTCAAGTTCACCAAATTAACCTGCATGGTTGGAAAGCGGAGGGGGTGAGTACACTATGTACTCAATGAGCAGAAACATATATCGCAAATAGAATCCTGTATACATCAAGACGATATAAATAACCTAAGGATAGTTTTTACGCTTCTAACATGCATATAACCACCTATGAAGTGATCATACATCACATAGAAACACATAGGCCTGGTCTATGACTCATCCCATACTGGTTAGCCACATAATTCTAACCTATTAATCACTTATTCAGTGAAAATAGGTTCTAGTTCAAGTACACAATAGCAGAAAAGCATCACATGTAAAATCAAATCTCGTCAGGAAGCCAAACCTCAAAACAAGCCAAAATAGTTATGTATGTCACCACTAGTCAACCAAACTAGTGTGCACACCCACCGATTCCTGTGTTGGCTCCACTTTCATTTGTGGTGAGCTCAAACTACGGTTAACAAGAGCATCATGACCCTAGGTGATGACCTCGTCAGTGACTAGACCTTTAGGTGTGTAATCACCCGCAACTCTCGTAGAAAGGTGTCGATATGAGGACTCGACTTTTATGTACCAGCATTACGGGAGTCACTTAATATGTTATGCCTAGTACATGAATAATCAATCGTTACCTCACCAAACACAAAAAAATCATATACAAATATTTAATACTAAATATACAAATATTTAGTACTAACTCATTTCATTAATCTAAACCATGTTTTATGCAAATTCGAGCATAGAGAACAACATATTTTAACACCAAACTCAAAATCATAATGTAGAGAGAGATGAGACAAAATTTACCTAAACTTTTCTTTAGTGATATCTTAAAATCGTTTGAAAATTCTCAAATCCAATGATAGATTTGAGTTCCTCAATCCCAAATTAACTTGGAACACCTTTGTAACACCCCAATATTATAAATTACATACCGGAACACCCTGTGGACATTCTAGTATGTAATCTATAATAATGGCGAGTTAACTATCTCACCTTCACTTTATAACATGGCAACTTATCTAACTTAGTCATGGCATCAACTAGTATACATAAAAGTCACCATATTTAAAATAAAAACAAGCTGCATGCCTCATTTCATTGTATAAAAACCAAACTTATATTATAGCTTTATAAAACCATCTGAATATATACGATGTCAAAACCCTATACATAACATACTGCTTGGAAATGGAATTGAACAAAACTACTAATTACTCCTTCAATCTCAGCTGACCGACATTTGAGCTATTTTTTCTTCACAAAAGTACAAAATTATGTTTCTTGTAGGATCTCTCAGTAGCTAATATCCTCTCTTAGTCCTAAAAAATCAATGATGCAATTTTGATGAGTTTTACAAACTCAATAAGGTAACCATTATCAATGATTCACTCAATTCATACAATACCTCATCACACATAACATATAATTCACTTCTTTGCATTTTGCAAGAAACATCACATATCACATTCTCATTCAAATACAAGGTACCAAAATATTTTAATCAGTCAAACACACGTATCAAAATGTTTATACAATGCTTATGAGACTTGCTTTCACTTATTACTGTTGTTGTTGAGACCAATGCCTTTTTACTAACCCATATCCCTTATGGATATCGAACTGTATCAGATAATGTCCCATATCCTTTAGTGGATACCAGGTACTTTCACAACTGAGCCTGAGGCTCTGATCATAGTATGATCTTTAAGCTCTTTATATTGGCGACTCTAGTCACAACTGCCTTTATCTTTCATACATTCATGTAATGGAATGATTCACATTTTCATATTCTCAATCAATGATATGATTTCACATTCACATTCAGAACACATTTATCAACGGGCCCTGGTCCGGCGTTCAAGAAGATTGTTGAGTAAGATTTATTTCATCCAATTCATATACAAAGAGCACTTTAATATAACAATCATCAAATCAGAATCTTCAGACCTTCATGTCTGAAATCAGTATAATCAATCACACATTCATAAGATAATTCAAGCATAATAAAAAAAAACAATTAATTGAGTGAGACCGTCTAGGTTACTCACAATTGCTCCCTTTTTGCTTAATGCCTTGAATTTCTAGCAATATATGGAAGTAGTCGCTCTACTTGCTCTTCTATATACAATCAAATACATTTATATGTCACTTATGTGCATTTTCATGAGAATAATAAGTCATAAATACATTTATGAATGTATTATGTAATATGCATGTTCAATGACAATTTCTCGGGTATATTTCTTTAATACTCTTTCTAATCAATTTCAACACCTTCCAAACATTCTTTTAATCCTTAATACCCTTTTATTCACTTTAATCCGTTCAGTCAACATCAATTAAATTCATTTAAGAGCTCATTTAAACTTACATGCATCATATGGTAATATTCTTACTTGAATTAGGTTGAAAAACATCCAAAAAATCACCCTTTGATAAAGCCTCTCGGGCCGTGACTTTCTTCCTTCATCAGTAGAGTCACGATTGTGACTTCCTTTATGCTTCAACAAAGTCACGATCGTGTAGATGCGTGATCGTGACCTGCTATATTTTCTTCCTTTTTTCTTGCCATTTTTGACCTAGAATTAGACGTTTTTAGGCAACACTTTCTTCTAATTAAAAGTTCCTCTATGTCTTAATTTTCTAATGACATCAAAATTAGACATTTTGGTTTAGTATCATACAAGTTATAATCAAAATACTCCATACTATTTCTTATACCTTAATAGAACATAACTCTAAAATTCAAGCAAAAGTTCAAGAGTCTTAAGGATAGATTGCAAATTCAAATCCTCAATGAAAAATGTATCCATATGTCTCTAGTTTAATTTAAATCAAGAATCAACTCATTTGGAAATCTATAGATCAAAATATAGCCAAAATATCGAAGCATGATCAATGAAATCATTCCAGTTATCAATATTCCAGCACACTCACCATTTCATCCTAAATTTATCACTCAATCTTTTCTAACTAAATTCCAATGTTCATAAATTTTCATGGAGAGGAGGAACAATGTGTTAGGAATCTATTGGTTCAAGTTTCAAGTCATTTGTAGGTTGGATGAAAAAGTTATAGCCAAAAGACGCAAAGTTTTTTAGTAAAATCCTCTAGTTCATATGCAGACTTCAAAAACCAAAATCATACACGCAAACTATCACCTTCTTCTGCCTCTCTCTACTACAAATTTGTTTTTAACAATTCTTAACCTATTTTTCACATCTTTCTGCCATTAACAACTTATCTCAACACAAACAATTCAAAAATCCAAGATTCAAACTTAAACATTAAAAATCGTATATCATTTATGCAAATTACAAACTTTTCTACACTTTCTTTCTTCCATCTTCATCAATTCTTACACTTCATTTAAATCACTTCTGTGTCACAACCTCATCAAATCCTCATTCCTTATCATTAAACTCATTTTAATTCATTTCTGTAAACACTCAATAGATTCACATATGCTAATAGTTAGAGTATATTTGTAAATCAACTTGCATGAAGTGTTTGCTCTCTTCCTAAGCATGGTTTTAGTGATTTTTCAAGCTCAAAATTCAATTCAACTCCATCTTATAACATACCAATCATTAAATATGCAAAAGCAACAGATGCAACACACCCAAATTTTCACTCATGTTTTAACTATTAAGCGTCTTCAATTTATAAACACTGAACTATTAACTACGTAATGTATAATTTATTACACAAATCATGAAAAACATACGGTACTTACTAGTTTAAACTCCAACTCTTCAAAATCCCTTGAAACCTAATTTTTTGGTATTCATGATCATCAACAGTGCTTTTCCAAACAAAAACAAGAGATCTACAAAATTCTTTCTCCTTACGAAAACACATGACTTGGTGTCTTAACAATTCATTGCCACGTGTCATCATGTTTGTAAGCTATTTGTTATCAATTTAATCAGTCCATGTGTCACACTATAATTGGTGTATATTCCAATATTTATTTCTAATCCAAAATACCACAAAATTTTTAGAAATTTCCTAAAATTCACCAAAAATTTTGAAATAATAATTGTTATCACCAAATAAAATTTCAACATAAATAATCCATAATTCACATTTTAATCACATTTATAAATCAATTATACCCGAAAAGTGTCAATGAATGCATGTACAATTATTTCATGAATTTTAACACAATTTACATATTGAAATATGCCATATGATGCATGAAATGAACTTCTAATTGCTTAGTATACATTTTTTTGGGGTCTTAGCCCCTAACATGGGATATTGGGACGTTACAACCTTAGTTTGGGTTGGAGAAAAAAATGGTGGAAATTGGGTGATGGCCAAAAATGTTCTTCTCCTTTCTTCTCCTTTATTTTAATTAAAACAAAGTATTTTAATGCTAAATGGTGGGGTGCACGACCACACAAAAGGAAGAAGGGTTTAGAATATTGACTCTTCTTTGACCAAACATGGTGAATTTATCTTTTTGTCCTTACTTATGAGAAATTACCATTATACCTTTCAAACTTTTCCTAAATTTTCTATTAAGCCCAAAATTTGAGAATGATCAAAACTTTTATTTTCATTTTCGTCCCTGGACTTTTGAAAATTATAATTAAGCCTCTTAACTTTACAAAATTATATATTGGTCCCCCAAGAATTGAAAATTTATTTTTAAATCCCTTATGTACATCAACTTTTCCAATTAAGCTATCTAAGTATCAAATAAGTCTATAAATTATGTCTAATCACCTATAAGGCATTACAACACATTTAACTCGGCCACCATGGCCATATCCATCCAATGGACTCGATTTTACATGCGTAGAAGCTTATATGTCAGAAATCTCCAAGATTTTACATATCGATGGACTCTATGTTCATGTAAGGGCATATAACATTATATATCAATGGCATATATACCGAAAGGATTCAAATACATTTTTGAACTTATGTATAACCATGTATATATCAATATACAGTAGTATCTCCAAGTACAAACTAATACAGTTACATATACAACCTACACGACCTTGTGTGGACCTACACATTTGAACACGCAATTTCACAATTCTTATAATTTTCACACACACGGTCATCTACATACTTAAATGTGTATTATGATAGAACCCTAATTTTTACTATAAGAAGGCATATAAGAGGCCAAATGAGGCATGAAATCTTTACAGATATGAAAGGGAACATATTCCTTACCCTTTAGAGGGCTACAAGGAGCTAAACTTCATCTTTCTAGTTCAAAGGGGATATTGAGGCTGATGAACATGCTTAGGGATTCATTAACCTAGTGATGTTATTCTTACTTTGATTTGGAATTGATTGTGTTATTTTATTGTTAATGTTTTGGGATTTACGTATAAAAGATTTATACACTCCAAATAGATTATTTATGCATGAATTTAGTGCCAGAATCTAGATTGCAATATGTAATCATTGAACATCTGATTCACTTATGATAAACTAATGGTTGTGCATCATTAAGGATAACATAACATAGGTTAGATGACCTGACTTATTTGATTGTTACTTAAATTAACCTATTTTCCTATTCCATAATGTGATGTTACACTAAATCTTGAGAGCTTATTGATAACATAACATGGGTTAAATGACCCAACTTATTTAATTGTCCCTTAGATTAACCTATTTTCCTATTCCATAATGTGGTGTTATACTAAATCTAGAGAGCTTATTCTAGGTTGTCTGATAGCTAGGCCTAATAAAAAGCTTGTTTTAATTATATACAACCTAAAGGAAGATTGAGATTAACAAAGATTATTGTTAATCTATAGTTAATAGTTTCAAAAAGAGGTATGAGAATAATAAGACGATTAATTGTGATCATTCTAATAATAGTTGAGATTGAACCACAAACTAGATTTGAAAGCTATTGGTTAATTTTATCACTTTTATACGGTTTAATTTGATTTACCTTCAATTATTTATTAAGCTTGTTTTAATTGGATACAACCTAAAGGAATACTGGGCTTAATAGAGATTATTTTTAATTTATGGTTAATAGTTTCAAAAGGAGGTATGAAAACAACATGACGATCAATTTTGATCATTCGAATGAATGTTGAGACTAACCACAAACTAGATTTGAAAGCTATTGGTTAATTTTATCACTTTTATACTGTTTGATTTGATTTACCTTTAATCATTTAATTTCAATTTATTTTGTTTATCAAACTCAACCAAACCCCCCTAAAACCTAAACATTGATTTATCCATTACAAAAGCTGGATACACACTCTCTATGAATGCGATCCTTGCCCACCACTACTATAAATTTAGTTGTGCAGAGAGGTGTTATTTTTTGATGTTTCAACTCGCATTAAGAATTTTGGCACTGTTATCAGGGAGTGGAGTGATTTAGTTTTTATTTTCGATATTAATTGGTGTTAAATATATAGTTATAATTAGTTTTTATTGCTATTTCTTAATCTTTTCATATTTTTAGTGTTTGTGAATGATAGTGATGAGATCACCTCATCAAGACCCTATATAATTTGATCTCAAGATCGAAAGAACACTGCGAAGGCTACAAAGAAAATTTGAATAACTCCAAAAATACACAAAGGAATTGAATTTAACTCTAAAAGATTGGTTACACTAGACTTGAGTCAAAAACTCTTATGTATTACTTTTCCTAATTTTACTGAACATATTGCTTTTGAGCTTAAGTTTGGCTTAATCCATCTTTTGCCTAACTTTCATGGGCTTGTAGAAGATCACAAGCATCTTAAGGAGATCAATGTGGTTTGTCTTACTATGAAACATCCGAGGGTGACGGATAAGCAGATTATGTTAAGAGCCTTCCCATTTTAACTGAAGGATGTATCAAATGACTAGTTTTTTTTATCTTCCTGTAGGGAGTGTGAACATATGGATTGAAATGAAGAGGCTATTTTTAGAGAAATACTTTCTAGAATTAAAGATAATCAATATAAAGAAAGAGATTTGTGGGATAAAGCAACATAATGGAGAATCCCTTTACGAGTATTAGGAATGCTTCAAGAAGTTATATGCCAACTCCCCCTATCACAATATCACGAAACAACTCCTTATCCAATACTCCTATGAAGGAATACTATTAATGGATAGGAGCTAAGTAGATGGTACAAGTGGTGGAGCATTATGTGAAAAGACATCTGTGAATGCCAGAACTTTTATCGTTTCAATAATTTAACATTTGTAACGATATTTGTAGGGAAAATAAGGTAAACATTTCATCCATAGAACTTCTTTTAAATGAACTAACATCTTTTGTTATACAAATTACTTTAGGCTAGGCACTAGTGAAAGCTTGCAATATATGTGTAAATATGAACCATCCGACAGATAGATATCCAACTTTGTAAGATGGAATGTGGAGTATGTTAATGTTATAAAGGAAAATTTTTCCCATCAATATAATCCATAACCTAGGATGGAGAGATCACCCAAACCTTATTTATAGAGATAATAGGCAATAGAATTACTTTCCACTTAGGGCACAAGGAATGCATCAATTTCAATATAGACCATAAGCTTTTTCTTCTAACTTAGGTACATATCTGGAAGATATAGTTAAGTCTCTTGCCATTAATACTCTTAAATTCCACTAGGATGTAAAAAAATTTTAAAGAGAAAATATCTCAATTTTAAGACATAAGATCTGACATCCAATATTTGGAGAGTAAGATGGGCTAGATGGTAATGGCTATCAACCGTTTAAAATCATAAAGCAGAGGGAAGTTGCCATCTCAACCCGAGATAAATCCAAAGAATGTTAGTGTGGTGATCTTAAAGAGTGGTAAAGAGCTTAAGGATCCCAAGAGGACCCCACAAAGTATGGATAATGATGATGACACTGAGAAGGAGTTAGGAGAAGAAGGAAATCCCTCATCTAGCTCAAAGATAAATTCTAAATTTCCTATTGTGGTTAAAACTAACCCTCCATCTTTTCCTAATAGGTTGGAAAAATTAAAAAAGAGTAAAAGAATGAGGAGATGTTAGAGAATTTTTGAAAACTAAAAGTAAATATTCCTCCCTTAGACGCAATCAAACAAGTGCTAAGATATGTAAAATTCCTTAAGGATTTGTGTACGCACAAGAGAAAGTTCAAAGATGAAAAGAAGGTCATGATGTGTAACACCCCAACTCCCGCTGGACCCGAACCCGATATCGACGGTGATATCCGAATCCGTGTCCCGCGAGGGTGGTGTGCCACATCACTTAACAATTAGAAGTCGATATAATTTTT
>JANQBM010000007.1:15290436-15304610 GCA_025594535.1 Erythroxylum domingense | reverse complement strand
GCTCATAAAAACCAAACTCTTTTGTTTTATTAATAATAAATATTTTTATTACAAAAGTAACTGGAAGAAAATTAAGTGATAAGTAAATACATTTGCTTTCTAGGGCATTATATTTACATAACTCAAACACATTTATGTTAGGTTAAGATTGAATTAAGAATTAGACTTAAACCTATTAACTATTCCTTGCAATTTTATATTGTCTAATTTGATTTGTCTTCCATAACTTTATTTTATTTTATTACATAAATTGAATTCAACTGACCTCTAATCCTTTACATTAAATTTTTTATTACAACAGCTAATCACACACTCTCTGTAAATATAATCCTTTCTTACCACTACTGCAAATATAGCTGTATAGAGTTATGCTTTATTTTTTGATGTGTTTGGCATATGAATTTTGTCTATCTATTAGACTTACAAAGGAAATTCAAAAACTGCTAAGGAGATTCTTATGGAATAGTGGTAAGGGAGAAAGTGCTGGATCCCGGTTGCGGAGCCTAACTATCCAAATGTCATAAAATGTGAGCATTTATGTTACCCTGTAGCGTTATTTCAATGAACTATCATTAGCCATCATCGATTCATCTTCATTCTTATTACTTCCCAAAACTTTCCTATTATACAGATCAAGATAGCTTAAAAGCCAAAGTATGATCATTACTAAGTCATGCTCCTCCCATCGATTCCCTCACTTTCTTTCCATTAATCTTTTTCAATTAAACACCAAAGGCTTCCATTTGTTTTTTGGAGGGATAGGAAAAAGGGTTAGGAATCTATTGGTTCAATAACCACTTCATTTGGAGGTCAGACGATGAAGTTATTTCCAAAAGAGTTAACCATGATTATGTCCTTAATCATATTGTACCAATCTTGGAAAAATTGGCATAACTTTCACTAGAGATATCTGATTATGGTCATTTTTGGACATTTTCGAAAAGGACTTCGAGATCTACAACTTTAGTGAAGACCTCAAAGAAACATTTTGTCATTTAGATAGCTTCGTCTGGCGCTTCTTTTGGCATTTCGTCTAGTGCCACGTTTGGTACCTATGCTTCGTCTAAAGACCATATCTTTTGTGTCCGAAGTCCAAAAATTCCAAAATTTATATCGTTGGAAAGAAAAGAAAAATATCTACAATATTAAGAGACAAATCTATCTAACTCAACCTAGATCAATACTGATTTTTTGTAGAAGTCAGAGCACAAAATTTTACCCTTATGAATGCTTGAAAATGCAATCTACAAACTTTGAGAGTCATGAGCAAAAACACAATCATAGTTCATTATCATCAAAAGATAAGAGTTTTAAAAAGCTTTAATGGGAATTTTAAGCCACAATACATCATGGTCCAAAAACATAATTTACACAAAGTATAATCGCTCAAAATGCAACTAAAGCCTTATTTTACAAAAACTAACTTAAAATACAAAATAAACATAATCTGGAGTAATGCCCTTATGCTCGATCACTCTATCTCTTGCCCTTTACCTAAACATGGGATAGAATGGGGGTGAGCTTAGAACTCATGGGGAAAAATTTTATAATTAGTAACAAGCAAAACTACTATAAAATTCACAAAGCATCATGAAACGCCTATTTCCAAATTCTTAATTTATCGAACACTTTATAAGCAACCCAAATCATGCATTCAATAAACTTGTCAACATATAAACACATCAAAATTGTTTAGGAGGTCCATAAACAAAAAGAGCTAACACATTCCCATGAAATGGTCCTGTGTAGTCGTGAATAGAACGAACTAACACAATCCCACATAGTGGTTTTTGCGTAGTCGTAAACATGAGGGAGTCCCTGAAGGAGCTCTATGCCATTTGCGTGCAGACGGGAGAAGTCTTTAGTCAAAGTACACTTGACATACAGAATGGACCAAACCAAAACCATATAACATGTATTTCATAACTTGTAAACTGGTTGCCCATACTGGCACTTTTTTGAAAAGTGATTTCATAAACATAGTAATCTATTTATTTCAAAAAAAGATTCATTTTCACATTCTTTTCATAAATCATCCACATAATATTCAAATACCAAACACATAGCACTTTCTCAAAGTATTCAAAGATCAATAAATGTATATTTATAATATAATTGAAAAATATTTACTTTCTTGATTTGGAAGAAACATTAACGACTTATTATTTAATTATAAAAATGTAACCCACCTTGAATTCCTTGCCTAATAGTTACTCAAAGATGCCTCTCTTCTTGCTCCTCTTGATTTCCTTCAATATTGGCAAAAAAACCCCAATTCAATAGGACTTCCAATTGAGAACTTAAAGAAATATATACACTAAAATTGATCCTAGAATATTTAAACCCATGCATTCCTTAAGCTTCATGAACCAAAACCCTTCTTCCACAAATCCAAAAGTTTAAACATAAACTTACCTTGAGTCTTCACCAATTATTGAGTCTCTTGGCTCAAATGGAAGTTCTAATCTTCCTCTTTCTTTTTTCCTTATTGAACAACTTCAAAATCACTCTTTAAAACTAAGAAAATTGGAAACCTAGTTTAGCTTTCTCTTATTTTTTTCTTCTCCCACGACACTCTGTCTTCCTCTCTTCAATTTTCGTTTTCTTCTTCTTCAATTGCAAGACAACTATTCTTCTTCCCCTTTTCACCCTTAATGAGCCCAAAAAGTCCATTTTACCCCTCTTTATAAGCTTATGCTATTTTAACCTTAAGTGATCTTCCAAAAATACCTTTCAACCTTCTTATTACTTTAATACAACTAAACCATATAATAAAAATCCTACTAACATTAACATAATAATTAACTCAAAAAACTTAATTTATCAAAGCCTCATAATTCACTCAAATCATACTTAAATAAATAAATAAAAATTGAGGCCAACATTTCTGCCACTGTTCAAATAATTTCATCCTCAAAATTTTTACCTGAGTCATCGAAGAGGTGTGGATACTTCTCCTTCAAGGCTTCCAAAGGCTCCCACGTGACCTCTTCCACAGAATGGTTTCTCCACAAGACTTTAACTAGCTAAACTGTCTTGTTCCTGAGGACCTTTTCCTTAGTATCCAAAATCTCCACTAGAGTCTCCTCATATGTCAGATTATCTCTCAACTAGACCTCAGTTGTCTGAATGATGTTAGAGGGATCCGATCTATACCTCCTCAATATGGAAATATGGAAGACATCATGTATTTCTGATAATTCTGATGGTAGTGCCAAACTATAGGCAAGCGGTCCAATTCTCTCAATAATCTCTTAAGGACCCACATATTTTAGACTTAACTTACACTTCTTGCCAAACCTCATGACTCCTTTCCAAGGAGATGTCTTAAGGAAAACTTTCTCACCTACTTCATACTCCATTTCCTTCCAGTGTGCATCAGTATTGCTTTTCATTATATCTTGTGCTGCTTTTAGCCTCTGCTTAATTAAATTGACCTTGTCAGCTGTGATTTGAAGTAACTTTGGTCCCACTAATCTCCTTTCTCCTTCTTCATCCAAGCATATAGGAGTTCTACATCTCCTCCCATATAGTGCTTCATAAGGAGCCATCTGAATGCTCGAATGGTACGAATTATTGTAAGTAAATTCGACCAATGGCAAATGCTCATCCCAAGCTCCTTTGAAATCCATCACATATGCCCTGAGCATTCCCTCAAGGGATCAAATAGTTCTTTCAGATTGACCATCTGTCTGGGGGTGAAAAGCAGTGCTAAAATTTAACTTAGTTCCTAGAGCCTCCTATAAGCTTCCCCAGAATCTTGAAGTAAATCGAGGATCTCTGTCAGAATCTATAGAATCTAGAATCCCATGTAGTCTCACTATCTCATCAATATACCTCTTTGCTAGTACATGCAGAGAAACAGTTTGTTTAATTGTCAAAAAATGGGCTGACTTCGTTAAACGATCAACAATAACTCATATAGCATCATGCTTACTACTGGTCTTTGGCAAACCCATTAGAAAATCTATAGTCACCCTTTACCACTTCCACTCAGGAATGGACAATGGCCTTAACTTGCATGATGATGCCTAGTGTTCAGCCTAGACTTGCTAACACACTAGACACTTACTTACATATTCTGCTACATCCCTTTTCATGCCTTTCCACCAAAAATGCTCTTTCAAATCTTTATACATCCTGGTATTACTTGGTGTGTAATATAAGGCGCATTATGTGCCTCGTCTAGTATCTCATCCTTTACCTCCTGGACATTTGGAATACAGAGTCAGTTGCCTATAACCATAAGTCCATCATCCCTCACTACCACTTCAGATTTGTTACCATTCTGAATTTCTTCTCAGAGTTTGTTCAATTCTGCATCCTGTGCTTGCAACTCCTTGACTTTCTCCCTGAGTATCGGTCTCACTCTGAAATTTGCCATAATGCAATTAGTCTCTTCCTGTGTCAAACTTATCTTCAGCTTAGCCATCTTTGTCAATAACGATAATTAAACTGTCTGAACATAGGCTATGGAGGATTTCCTACTCAAGGCATCTGCCATTACATTTGCCTTTCCCAGGTAGTATTCAATTAACAAGTCATAATCCTTAACTAACTCTAACCACCTTCTCTGTCTCAAATTTAACTTTTTCTAGCTCAATAAGTACTTGAGACTTTTATGATCTGCAAAAATCCTCGTTCAATCTCGATACAAAAATGTCTCCAAATCTTTAGGGCAAAAATTACTACTGCCAATTCTAGATCATGGGTCGGATAATTCAACTCATAAGACTTCAATTGTTGCGAGGCATAAGCTATCACTTTGTCTCCCTGCATCAACACATAACCCAAACCCTTCCTTGAAGCATCACTGTAAACTATATAACCCTCATCTCCTATAAGCAAAGTCAGAATTGGAGCACTTGTCAATCTGTGTTTAAGCTCCTCAAAACTTTTCTGACGTTCATCTCTCCAGATAAACCTCTGATTTTTCCTTAATAACTAGGTCATTGGATCAGCTATTACGGAGAATCCTTCAAGAAACCTCCTATAATATCCTGTCAGACCCAGAAAGCTCCTGACTTCTGCAACTGTCTTTGGTGTATGCCACTTCACCACTGCTTCCATTTTCCTCGAATCAATATGTACTCCATCCTTCGTGATCACAAGCCCAAGAAAGATCATCTCGTGAAGCCAAAATTCACATTTGCGTAATTTGGCATAAAGTTCCCTCTCCCTAAGTGTTTGCAACAATATCCAGAGATGTTTTTCTTATTCCTCTTCATTATTGGATTAAACCAAAATGCCATCGATAAACACTCTGACAAACTGACGCAGATACTCCTTGAAGACCCCATTCATAAGATACATGAATGCAATCAGAGCATTAGTCAATTCAAATGGCATGACTAGGAACTTATAATGCCTATAACCTAAAAGCTATCTTGTTTACATCAGACTCTCTGATTTTAAGCTGATGATAGCCTGTCCTGAGATTAATTTTGGAGAAGACCTTTGCTCTTTGCAACTGGTCAAACAGATTATCGATTAATGGCAGAGGATACTTATTCTTAGTGGTCACCTTATTGATTCTCCAATAATCAATAAACATAAGCCATGTCCCATCCTTCTTCTTAACAAATAGAACAGGCGCTCCCCATGGTGACAAACTTGGCCTTATAAGCCCCTTCTCTAATAGCTCTTCAAATTGTTCCTTGAGCTTCTTCAATTCAGCTGGAGCCATTCTATACGATGGTATAGAAATGGATGCAGTACCAGGAATCAAGTCAGTGGAAAACTCAATTTCCCTCACCAATGGCAAATTAGGTAAGTCTTCTAGAAACATGTTAGGAAACTCCCTCACAATCAAAAAATCTTCCAACTTCCTTTCATTCACATCAGTATCCGCGACGTGTGCCAAGAAGGGTTCACACCCCTTTTTCATCATCCTGTCAGTTAACAAAGCTGAAATTATTCTAGGCGACAACATTCTTCGGTCTCTTTTAAAAGTCTCCTTCTATCCATTGCCAAAGTCAAACTCTACCTTTTTGAGACTACATTATGACTTTTCTCAATATTTCTCCATAGCATCCATACTCAGTATAACATCTAGACCCTTTAGCTCTAGTGGCAATAAGTCTACTACCAGTCTACCACCCCCAATAACTAGTTCACAATCTCTATACACTTGACTTATTATCACCTTCCACCCTAAAGGAGTGCTAACAATCAATAGATCTTCCAATGGAACCAAATTCATACCACATAATGTCATGCTTGCAGAAACAAATGAATGCGTGGAGCCAGAGTCAATTAAGACATATACTTCAGAATTAAATAACTGAGCCATACCTATGACAACATCAGGTGTGGCTGCAACCTCCTCTCTTGTTATGGCAAATACCTTAGCCTGTGCCTGACCCCTTAGCCTTCCTGGAGGGATAGCTTTCCTTGTAGCCTCTTTCGGATTTGTAGTACCATTAAAATATATAGCTCCATACTTGCGGAACTTATCATACTGCCCACTCCTCTCCATTGGAGGTGGCCCATGGCATATGTGAAAGCCTAAGCAAAGACTTGTAAGAACTACAGATCCATATTCGGCATAAGAGGAGGAGGCGGTGGCATTTCAAGCTGCACATTAGGTGCCTTAGAATCAGGAGCAGAAGCAGAATGTGTCCCTATATCTTGCAGGATATACAATTCATTCGTACTTCCTTGGTGGAGTCAGATCTAGTTAGAGCTCTTCGAGTTCTTTTTCGAGGCAGCATATTCACTCCTTCAATTGAAAACATTTTTAAAAAACTTTTAGTTCATGCTTAAAAAAAACAATTTCAATTCATGTAAAACAATACAAAACAATGCATGAGGTTTATTTAAAAACAATGCATGTTCATTTCATATTTTAAAAACTACTCATTCAAAGCCTAGAATATTCCCAAACCTAGTCCCCATCCTGGATCTAAACCTAGTCGCTCTGATGCCATAAGATGTTGGAACCTATTTTCGGAGCCCAACTATTTGAATGTCATAAAATGTGAGCGTATGTATTAACCTGTAGGGTTATTTCCATGAACTCTCATTAGCAATCGTCGATTAATCTTCATTCTTATTACATCCTAAAAGTTTCCTATTATACAGATCAAGATAAGTCAGTCTCCTCTAATCGATTCCCTCACTTTCTTTCCATTAATATTTTTCAATTAAACACCAACAGCTACCAATTCTTTTTGGATGAATAGAAATAATCACTTCATTTGGAGGTCGGACAATGAAGTTATTGCCAAAAGAGTTAACCGCGATTATGTCCTCAATCATATTGTACCTATCTTGGGAAAATTGGCATAACTTTCACTAGAGATATCAGATTGTGGTAATTTTAGGGCTTTTTAGAAAAAGATATCAAGATCTACAACTTTTGTGAAGATCTTGAAGAAAAATTTTGTCATCCAGAGGCAAAATCGCTTCGTTTGGCGCTTCATCTAGTGCCTTGTCAGATACCTATGCTTTGTCTAAAGACCATATCTTTTGTGTCCGAAGTTCAAAAATTCCAAAATTTATATCGTTAGAAAGTTAAGAAAAATATCTTCAACTACTAAGAAGAAAACTTTGTCTAATTCATCCTAGATCAATACATATTGGCACTAGAAGTCAGAGCACAAAATTTTACCCTTATGAATGCTTGAAAATGCAATCTACAAACTTTGAGAGTCATGAGCAAAAACAAAATCATATTTCATTATCATCAAAAGATAAGAGTTTTAAAAAGCTTTAATGGGCATTTCAAGACACAATACGTCATAGTCTAAATATACATAATTTACACAAATTATAATTGCTTAAAATGCAATTAAAGCCTTGTTTTACAAAAACTAAGTTAAACTACAAAATAAACATAATCAGGAGTAATGCCCTTATGCTCGATCACTCTATCTCTTGCCATTACCTAAAGATGGGACGGAATAGGGGGTGAGCTTAAAGCTCGTGGGTAACAATTTTATAACTGGCAACAAGCAAAACTATTGTAAAATTCACAAAGCATCATGAAATGCATATTTCCAAATTCTTAATTTATCGAACACTTTATAAGCAACCCAAATCATGCATTCAATAAACTTGTCAACACATAAGCACATCAAAATGGTTTGGCAGGTCTATA
This sequence comes from Erythroxylum domingense, assembly GCA_025594535.1. Taxonomy (NCBI): domain Eukaryota; kingdom Viridiplantae; phylum Streptophyta; class Magnoliopsida; order Malpighiales; family Erythroxylaceae; genus Erythroxylum; species Erythroxylum domingense. The sequence goes on along the minus strand of JANQBM010000007.1, from coordinate 15,296,509 downwards.
AATAGAACGAGCTAGCACATTCCCATGAAATAGTCCTATGTAGTCGTGAACAAAACGTACTAACACAATCCCACATAGTGGTTTTTGCGTAGTCGTAAACGTGAGGGAGTCCCTAAAGGAGCTCCATGCCACTTACAGATAGATGGGAGAAGCCTTTAGTTAAAGTACATTTGACATACAGAATGGACCAAACCAAACCTATATAACATGTATTTCATAACTTGTAAACTTGTTGCCCAAACTGGCACTTTTCCGAAAAGTGATTTCATAAACATAATAATCTATTTATTTAAAAAAAAGATTCATTTTCACATTCTTTTCATAAATCATCCACACAATATTCACATACCAAACACATAACACTTTCTTAAAGCATTCAAAAAGCAATAAATGCACATTTATAATACAATTGAAAAACATTTACTTTTTTGATTTGGAAGAAACATTAAAGGCTTATTATTCAATTATAAAAATGTAACCAACCTTGAATTCCTTGCTTAACAGTTGCTCAAAGATGCGTCTGTTCTTGCTCCTCTTGCCTCTCCCCTTGATTTCCTTCAATATTGACAAAAAAAATCCCAATTCAATAGGGCTTCTAATTGAGAACTCAAAGAAATATATACATTAAAATTGATACTAAAATACTTAAACCCATGCATTTCTTAAGCTTCATAACCCAAAACCCTTCCACAAATCCAAAAGTTTAAACATAAACTTACCTTGAATCTTCATCAATTATTGAGCCTCTTGGCTCAAATGGAAGCTCTAATCTTCCTCTTTCTTTTTCCCTTCTTGAACAACTTCAAAATCACTCTTTAAAACTAAGAAAATTGGAAATCTAGTTTAGCTTTCTCTTCTTTTCTTCTTCTCCCACGACACTCTCTCTTCCTATCTTTAATTTTCATTTTCTTCTTGTTCAATTGTAAGACAACTATTCTTCCCCTTTTTAACCTTAATGAGGTCAAAAAGTCCATTTTACCCTTCCTTATAAGCTTATGCTCTTTTAACCTTAAGTGACCTTCTAAAAATACCCTTCAACCTTCTTATTACTTTAATACAACAAAACCATATAACAAAAATCCTACTAACATTAACATAATAATTAAATCCAAAACTTAATTTATCAAAACCTCATAATTCACTCAAATCATGCTTAAGTAAATATAAAAAATTTGGGGCCAACAGAAAGTTAAATACAAAATTTAGAATGGGAAGTTACATCTCTTTTCTACAACAATTAGAGCAAAGTAGGTATAATATGCAAAAGCTCACTGATTCTAAAATTAATTAGTAGATATCCCATAAATACATATCATTGAGTGAATTAGCCATAACCATTGAAAAATTATTACTTAAGTTTATAAGGGTTATATCCCAAACTACTGTCCTAATAGTTTGAAGGAGAATGAATATAAGTGGTTAAGACATATTTTAATAGGAATATAAAGTTTTTAGCATGATATTTCTTTAGAGAAAAAGGAACATATGTAGAAGGCTAGAAGGTAGTAAAGAGTTGTAATCTACTACTAAAAGAGTGTTTCCTTTTATGGCTTTTCATGAAAAAGAGAACTCTTTTACTTCACATAATTAGTTCCTAAATATTAGTAATACAAGTTCTCTATGTATGATTGATCCTAAAAGAAAAAAAACACCTTTTCTTTAATTGTAAGTTCTTTAAAGAGATCTAAGAGGCAATTAGAAAAATATGTATATTGGGTGAACAAGGTCAATCCTATATTGATATAATAAGCAAGCTACAAGTAAACAAAAGGTAAATCAAAGGAGGCAGAGTAGTATCTAAAATAGCTTTTGGTTAGTGCATATACAATATATAGAAAGAATGTACTAATAAATGCTTTGGGGGAATTAAGAAAAGTATGGAAAGTATGGAAAAAATGAAGCATGAGTCAGTTATGTGGATAAGAGAGCAGTTTACCATCACTAGAAACACCAAAAACATTAGTAACTAGATAATAAATGCTTTGAGAATTTATCAGAGGAATTTTGTTATGAAAGGTATGAATTATCATGTATTCAAAAGGAAAATATAGACCTTAGGATTTACTAAAGGTAATAAGATGCAGAACTTCTAGTTAAGTAAAATATTAGAGCATGAAAATTATAAATTCCAATTTCCTAATTTTAAATAGAATTAAAGGTGATAATTCAATACCAAAGAATAAGAGAACACTTACAAGGGAAAGACGATCATTAGTTGGAATAGAGCTTAACTCTACTATAATGTGAAAGCACAAAAATGCAACATTGAAGAAGAAAGCTATTCAGAAAGCTTCAGTAGTAACTACTGAAGATCCCAATATTAGACATATCTTATAATACATAATCTGTTAGAAGATGAAGTATGTAGAAAAGATTCTTTGGAAGGTAGAGTACCATAATTAGAAAGAAACCATATTATGTCAATATGATAATATGAAATCTAAAGAAAGGAAACTTGTCCATACAAGATTCAAACATTAACGAGGGAGGTGTGACATAAGCTTTAAAATTTAGTTAGTTAACTCACATTTAACGATGTTGTTGGATTATTTTGATTAGTTTCAATTATTGTTACATGCATTGAAAGGAGCTTTATATTTCTTTCTAATTAATGAATTCATTTAATTTCTTAAAATAATTATAGGTTAACTTTTAAACTATAAAATGTTAGGATTTTATTTAAATTTTCTTGAAAACCTTGAGGGTTAATTGATACATTTTTCCTTAATAACATGTCAAATACAAACTCAAAATCTTCCTAAGTTTCTTAACACTCATCCTATTATAACACCTCATCAATGTGTTTCAACCTATCAAATATTGAGAAATATAACAATCAAATTTATATATGTATCAATTTCAGGAAAATGATCATATTAGGAGAACTACTTTGCTTTGAAATTGAAACACATAAATGAGAAAAATATTTTGGACCAAAAAAACTTAGTGCATCAAACTTAAATTTTAAAGTCCTCGATTTTGATTAATATCATTTGAACATATTCAAAGATAAAAGATTAAGTTTAATAAATTGCATATCAATCTTGGACTTAACAAAACAAGTTTCTTAGGAGGTTAAAAACTATCTAATTTAAAATTATGTTTATGTATTTCAAACATAAAATAGATCAAATTTGTATATTTATTAAATATTATTGTTTTATTTCATCTTTAAATTATTTTATCATTTAAAATTTTTAAAATTATATTTATATAGTTATAGACTCTTTACGTTAATGGGCTTATTCTTAGGCTATTGTTTATTCTTAAAAAACTCCTCTAAAGAATTATTAAACGACCACAATAAAGTTTTCTAGTGTAGGGTTGAATACAATATTTTGAATACATAAATTTTTTTATGAGAAGTGCCCCCATTCTTATGAATAATGATTACTTTTATATTTATTTATAAGTATGTAAGATTGAGATAAGTGTCACAATCTTATGTAATGTTTGTAAACTTGATTTGTGTTAAGTACACATTATTTTTAGCACGATTTAGAGATCATTGTGCTTGTATTTTAGGGATGCATATAGAGGTTCATCTCTAACCATACACACCATTTCAATGATAGATGATTTTTAACTTCAATCCTGCATTCATTTCTATCAAAGAATTCTTCAGTTACAATCAATTAATCTGTCTACACTGCATTTCCTTTAGGCACCCGTCCCCTTTCATCGTCTCTTTTATATATGTTGTTAACTCTGACTTTTAAAGAAATAGGCTTTGAAATGATCTTTAGAGACCACTTTCTTTAATTAAGTTGCCTTGGGGTCCAGCTGGAGATTTTAATTACATTCTTATCAATGATGAAGCTAGAGGCACTACAATAGAAAGGACATTTGGCAACGAATATTTTTATCAGTATAAGTACAAAAATTATAATAAATTTTTTTTAGCGACAAAAAAATTGTCAAACATTTCGTCACAAAATTCAGATAGTAAAATATTACCAACAACATTTTCGAAACGTCGTTGCAAATTGTTTTTCATTATGATTTATGGTACGTCGCCAAAAGAGATAAGTAAGGTGAAAACCAATCGTCGCGAAAGACTATTGAAGACGGTTATTATTCGTGGTTAAAAGTTAAGTTATTAGCTACGTTAGCTAACAATATATTAAGACGATAATTTTTATGTAGCTAAATATTTTTAGCGACAGTTTTTAGAACGTAGGTAAAGATTATTTGCGACGATTTTGATAGCTTATTTGCGACTATTCTCAAATCATAGCTAATTGTTATTTGTGAAGATTTAGGTAACGTATCTAAAAACTTTTGGTGAAGATTTTGAATTGACGGAAAAAATTTTAACTACATTATTTATTAAATTTTTTTAAAAAATTATTGTTGACATTTTGAATAACATTACTAAAAAGTTTAGGTAAATGAGTTTTTTTACCAAACATTCGTATAAAAAATTGGATATTCAATTATGATTATTTTAATTATATTTTTTTGATATTTAGATATTTGGATTTATAATTTATTAAACAAAAATTAAAATAAACAACATTTTATTTAAAAATAAATTTCGTTAGATGTTAATTACAAAAAAGCTTATGTACAAACTAAGGGTTGTTACCATCGTCACTATTACTTTTATAATTTAAGCCTAGTATTTGTTTGACCATCTTTTCAAGCTTGGCCAATGATAGTTGTAGATTGTCTAATGTTTTAGTGGGTAGTTTAGGATGTGTTTAGTGGGTAAATTTAATGTTTAGTGCATGTTTGGGTTAGGATTTTGTTATTTAGTTAAATATTTTTGTTTTGAGTGTTTTATGTGTTAGAGTTGTAACACTGGACTCTCTGATCCCCTTTGTATTGGTCTGTACTTGGAGATACTAATATATATTGATATATACATGGCTATATATGAGTTCAAAAATGTATTTGAGTCCTTTCGGTATATATGCCATTGATATATAACGTTATATGCCCTTACATGAACTTAGAGTTCATCTATGTGCGAAATCTTTGAGATTTTTGGCATATAAGCTTCTAAGTGTGTAAAACTAAGTCCATTGGATGGATATGGCCATGGTGGCTGAGTTAAATGTGTTCTAATGCCTTAAAGGTGATTATACATGATTTATAGACTTATTGGACACTTAGAAACTTAATTGGAAAAGTTGATATACATAAAGGATATAAAAGTAAATTTTCAATTATTGGAGGACTAATATGTAATTTTTTAAAGTTAATGGGCTTAATCATAATTTTCAAAAGATTGGGACCAAAATGAAAATAAAAGTTTTAGTCATTCTCAAATCTTGGGCTTAATTGCAAATTTAGGAAAAGTTTGAAGGGTATAATGGTAATTTCAGATAAGTTAAGGGCAAAAAGGTAAATTCACCATGTTTAGTCAAAGAAGAGTCAATATTCTAGACCCTTCTTCCTTGTGTGTGGCCGTGCACCCCACCTTTTGGCATTAAAACGCTTTGTTTTAATTAAAAGAAAGGAGAAGAAAGGAGAAGAGAGGAGAAGCATAACACTTTTGGCCATCACCTAATTTCCACCATTTTTTTTATTCTCCAACCCAAACTAAGGTGTTATACGTTAATTTGGGATCAAGGAACTCAAATCTATCATTAGATTTGAGAAATTCTCAAATAATTTTAAGATATCGCCAAAGGAAAGTTTAGGTAAATTTTGTTTTATCTCTCTCTACGTTATGATTTTGAGTTTGGTGTTAAGATATGTTGTTCTCCATGCTTGAATATGCATGAGACATGGTTTAGATGAATGAAACGAGTCATAGAGAAGTCTCCTTAAGCCAAAATCGAGATACCCTCTCTTTGGTGAAAGATTTTAAAATTTTGAATATCTTTTGAAATTGATGGTTTAAACGAAGGGAATTGGATTTAATAGAGTGGTGAAATGTGTCGTTATTTGGAAGTACTTGTAATATAATAAGATAGGATTATGAATTACTATGATAAAGTGTAACACCCTCTTACCGCAGGGTACGCACCGGGACACCCGTAGGTCAGTCCGATACATATCCTATGATAAGGGAGCGCTACGTGCAATCACTACAATACTCCACATGGCATCATATCAATTTGAA
>JANQBM010000007.1:15272946-15290336 GCA_025594535.1 Erythroxylum domingense | reverse complement strand
TTCTTCTTCACATTTTAAGACACAATTTAGCTTGCTCTTCCCGTTTTACCCTTCATTTAATTGGTCTTTCCAATTTTTGTCCTTCTTTTGTCTTTTATGGCTCTAACTCCTTTAATCTACTAACACCACATAAATTTTAACTACGTTATAATATTTCCATCAAATCTTCAATCTTTATTCATGCCTACAAAATTAGTAACTCAATTCTAAAAGTAAATAATTAAGCAAATAATAAGAATTTTTTTTAAAAATCCAGATCCAACACATAGAATGGACTAAACCAAACCCACATAACATTTATTTCATAACTTGTAAACTTGTTTCCCAAAATGACACTTTTTTCGAAAATTGATTTCATAAACATAATAATCTATTTATTTCAAAAAAAAGATTCATTTTCGCATTCTTTTCATAAATCATCCACACAATATTCATATAAAAAACACATAGCATAATCCCAAAGCATTCAAAGAGCAATAAATGCACATTTATAATACAATTGAAAAATATTTACTTTCTTGATTTGGACAAAACATTAATGGCTTATTATTCTATTATAAAAAAGTAACCCACCTTGAATTCCTTGCTTAACATTTGCTCAAAGATGCCTCTCTTCTTGCTCCTTTTGACTCTTCTCTTGATTTCCTTCAATATTGGCAACAAAAAAAAAATCCCAATTCAATAGGACTTCCAATTGAGAACTCAAAGAAATATATACATTAAAATTGATCCTAGAATACTTAAACCCATGCATTTCTTAAGCTTCACGAACCAAAACCCTTCCAAAAAGTCAAAAGTTTAAATATAAACTTACCTTGAATCTTCACCAATTATTGAGTCTCTTAGCTCAAATGGAAGCTCTAATCTTCCTCTTTCTTTTTCCCTTCTTGAACAACTTCAAAATCACTCTTTAAAACTAAGAAAATTAGAAACCTAGTTTAACTTTGTCTTCTTTTCTTCTTCTCCCACGACACTATCTCTTCCTCTCTTAAATTTTCATTTTCTTCTTCTTCAATTGCAAGAAAACTATTCTTCTTCTCCCTTTTACCCTTAATGAGCCCAAAAAGTCCATTTTACCCTTCCTTATAAGCTTATGCTCTTTTAACCTTAAGTGATCTTTCAAAAATACCCTTCAACCTTCTTATTACTTTAATACAACTAAATCATATAATAAAAATCCTACTAACATTAACATAATAATTAACTCTAAAAACTTAATTTATCAAAACCTCATAATTCACCCAAATCATGCTTAAATAAATAAAAAAATTGGGGCCAACATTTCTCTCCTTCTTAAAAGAATTTTCTCCTCGAAGTTCTTACTTGAGTCATCAAAGATGTGTGGATACTTTTCCTTCAAGGCTTCCAAGGGCTTCCACGTGGCCTCTTCTATAGAATGGTTTCTCCACAGGACTTTGACTAGTTGAACTGTCTTGTTCATGAGGACCTTTTCCTTAATATCCAAAATCTCCACTGCAGCCTCCTCATAAGTCAGATCATCTCTCAACTGGACCTCAGTGGTCTGAATGATGTGAGTGGGATCCGATCTATACCTCCTCAATATGGAAACATGGAATACATCATGCATTTGTGAAAATTCCAGTGGTAGTGCCAATCTATAGGCTAACGTTCCAATTCTCTCAAGAATCTCGTAAGGACCCACATATTTTGGAATCAACTTACCCTTCTTGCCAAACCTCATGAATCCTTTCCAAGGAGATGTCTTAAAGGAAAGCTTTCTCACCCACTTCATACTCCATTTCCTTTCGGTGTGCATCAGTATAGATTTTCATTCTATCTTGTTCCATTTTAAGCCTCTGTTTAATTAAATTGACCTTGTTAACTGTCATTTAAAGTAACATTGGTCCCACTTATTTCCTTTCTCCTTCTTCATCCCAGCATATAGGAGTTCTACATCTCCTCCCATACAGTCATCTCATCCTCATAGAGCATAAGGCACTGTCCTGAGATCAATTTTGGAGAAGACCTTTGCTCCTTGCAATTGGTCAAATAAATCATCAATTCATAGAAGAGGATACATATTCTTAATGGTCAACTTTTTGAGTCTTCGATAATCAATACACATTCGCCATGTCCCATCCTTCTTCTTAAAAAATAGAACAGGCACTCCTATGGCCACGAACTTGGCTTTATATACCCCTTCTCTAACAGCTTTTCCAACTGTTCCTTAAGCTTTTTCAATTCAACTAGAGCCATTCTATACGATGGTATAGAAATGGATGCGGTACTGAGAATTAAGTTGATGACAAACTCAATTTCCCTCATCGGTGGAAAACAAGGTAAGTCTTCTGGAAACACATCGAGAAACTCCCTCACAATCAGAAATTCTACTAACTTCCTTTCATTCATATCAATATCCACGACATGTGCCAAGAAGGCTTCACACCCTTTTTTCTTCATCCTGCCAGCTAACAAAGCTGAAATCATTCTAGGTGACGGCATTCTTCTGTCTCCTCTAAAAGTCACCTTCTCTCCATTGCCAAAGTCAAACTCTACCTCTTTGAGACTACATTCTAACTTTGCATAATATTTCTCTATGACATCCATACCCAGTATATCATCTTGATCCTTTAGCTCCAGCAGCAATAAGTCTACTACCAGTCTAGTACCCTCAATAACTAGTTCATAATCTTTATACACTTGACTTATTATCACCTTCCTCCCTAAAGGAGTGCTAAAAATCAGTGGATCTTCTAATGGCACTAAATTCACACCACATAATGTCATGCTTGTTGAAACAAATGAATGCGTGGAGCCAAAATCAATTAAGACATATACTTTAGAATTAAATAATTTAGTCATACCTGTGACAACTTTAGGCGCGACTGCAACCTCCTCTCTTGTCATTACAAATACCCTGGCCTGTGCCTGACATCTTGGCCTTCCTGGAGGGATAGCCTTCCTTGCAGCCCCAGAACTACCCACCTCAGTGATTGGCCTGGTTCCCACTGTTTCTACTCTCCTTGGGGCCTTGTAACTGCGACCCCTTTTGCCTTGTCATCTGGGGACATTCCCTAATCATGTGTCCCTTCTCCCTGTATCGATTCCGATGCTCCAAGTAACTTGAAGCACTCGCCTTTGTGAAACTTCCCACAATGCTCACATTGAGAGTGTATGTACCTGCTCCTCTCCACCCGGCTATTGCCTCCCACAGTTAAGGTTTGCATCGAAGTTGCCCTTGATTTCTTGTTTTTAGTTGAGGCGCTACTCCCCACCTCACTCTGAGTGTGGAAACTCCTTGTACTTCTCTCAGGCATTGGAGCACACATTCCCTTCTTGGAAGACTGCTCCTGGTTCTTCTTCTTCTTATTCACTTCATACTTGATATTCTCCAATTTCTCGGCTTGAAGTGTAGCATCTTCCAATTGATGGTAGTCACAAAATTTATGGATCAACACCTTCTCCTTAATCCCCAAATGCACTCCTCCCTCAAACTTGCGCATTTGTCCTCTTAATTGGCCACAATGTTAGCCGCATATTAGGAAAACTGAGTGAACTTGAGCTCATACTCACTCACATTTATGTCCCTCTGTGTGAGATTCAAAAACTCTCTGGCCTTCTCTTGTACATAAACCCTGGAGAGGTACTTCTTCCTGAACACTTCCACAAAATCTCTCTATGATAACACCGGAGGCATAACCTGACTGTAGGGCACTGATTCCCACCATTGCAATGCATCCCCTTGTAGGAAGCTCACTGCATAATACAATTTCTCTTCATCAGAGCACTTAATCTGAAGTAGGACTCTCTCGGTCCTCTTCAACCATGCTTCAGCCTCTTCCAGATTCATAGTACCATTAAAATCTACAACTCTATACTTGCAGAGCTTATCATATTGCCCACTCCTCTCCACCAGAGCTGGCATTGAAACTTGTGACTCTTGGCCTATGACATATATGAAAGCTTAAGCAAAGGCTTAATGGAACCGCGAATCCATATTAGGCATAGGGGAAGGAGGCAATTGCATTTTATGTTGCACATTAGGTGCCTCAGAATTAGGAGTAAAGTGTGTCCCCGCATCTTGTGGGACATACGATTCATCCGTACTTACTCGATGAGAGCCAGATCGAGTCAGAAGTCCTCGAGTTCTTTTTTGAGGCGGCATATTCACTCCTTCAATTGAAAACATTTAAAAAAACTTTTAGTTCATGATTAAAAAAAAACAATTTCAAATCATGTAAAACAATACAAAACAATGCATGAGGTTCATTTTAAAACAATGCATGTTCATTTCATATTTTAAAAACTATTCATTCAAAGCCCAGGATTTTCCTAAACCTAGTCCCCATCCTGGACCTAAACCTAGTCGCTCTGATACCATAAGATGCTGGACCCCATTTTTGAAGCCCAACTATCTGAATGTCATAAAAGTGTGAGCGTGTGTATTACCCTGTAGGGTTATTTCCATGAACTCTCATTAGTCATTGTCAGTTCATCTTCATTCTTATTACATCCCAAAAGTTTCCTATTATACAGATCAAGATATGCTTAAAAGCTAAAGTATGCTCATAACTAAGTCATGCTCCTCCAATCGATTCCCTCACTTTCTTTCCATTAATTTTTTTCAAATCAACACCAAAGGCTAACAGTTTTTTGGGACGAATAGAAAAAATGGGTTAGGAATCTATTGGTTCAATAATCACTTCATTTGGAGGTCGGACGATGAAGTGATGGCCAAAAAAGTCAACCACGATTATGTTCTTAATCATATTGTACCTATCTTGGGACAATTGGCATAACTTTTACTAGAGATATCAGATTACGGTTGTTTTAGGACAGTTTTGAAAAGGACTTCGAGATCCACAACTTTTGTGAAGACATTAAAGAACAATTTTTGTCATCTAGAGGGTCAAAATTGCTTCATCTAGCGCTTCGTTTGGTGCCTCATTTGGTACCTATGCTTCGTCTAAAGGCCTTATCATTTGCGTATGAAGTCCAAAAACTCCAAAATTTATATCGTTGGAAAGCTGAGAAAAAAATCTACAACTTCTAAGAGACAATTCTATATAATTCAGCTTATATCAATACAAAATTTCCCTAGAAGTCAGAACATAAAATTTTACCCTATGAATGTTTGAAAATGCAATATACAAACTTTGAGAGTCATGAGCAAAAACACAATCATTATCATCAAAAGATAAGAGTTTTACAAAGTTTTAATGGGAATTTCAAGCCACAATATGTCATAGTACAAAAATACATAATTTACACAAATTGGAATTGCTCAAAATGCAACTAAAGCCTTGTTTTACAAAAACTAACTTAAAATACAAAATAAGCATAATCTAGAGTAATGCCCTTATGCTCGATCACTCGATCTCTTTCTCATTGCCTGAAGATGGGAAGGAGTGGAGGGGGTGAGCTTAAAGCTCGTGGGTAACAATTTTATAACTGGTAACAAGCAAAACCATTGTAAAATTCATAATGCATCATGAAACACATATTTCCAAATTCTTAATTTATCAAACACTTTATAAGCAACCCAAATCATGCATTCAATAACTTGTTAACATATAAGCACATCAAAATGGTTTATGAGGTCCATAAATAGAACGAGCTAACACGTTCCCATGAAATGGTCCTGTGTAGTCGTGAACAGAATGAACTAATGCAATCTCATATAGTGGTTTTTGTGTAGTTGTAAACATGAGGGAGTCCTTGAAGGAGCTCCACGCCACTTGCAGGCAAGCCGGAGAAGCCTTTAGTCCAAGTGCACTTGACATACAGAATATACCAAACCCAACCTGCATAACATGTATTTCATAACTTGTAAACTTGTTGCCCAAAATGGCACTTTTTTTTAAAAAGTGATTAAAAAAAGATTCGTTCTCGCATTCTTTTCATAAATCATCCACACAATATTCACATACCAAACACATATCACATTCCCAAAGCATTCAAAGAGTAATAAATGCACATTTATAATACAATTGAAAAATATTTACTTTCTTGATTTGGAAGAAACATTAATGGCTTATTATTCAATTATAAAAATGTAACCCACCTTGAATTCCTTGCTTAACAGTTGCTCAAAGATGCCTCTCTTCTTGCTCCTCTTGCCTCTCCTCTTGATTTCCTTCAATATTGGCAAAAAAAATCCCAATTTAATAGGACTTCCAATTGAGAACTCAAAGAAATATATACGTTAAAATTGATCCTAGAATACTTAAACCCATGCATTTCTTAAGTTTTATGAACCAAAACCCTTCCAAAAATCCAAAAGTTTAAGCATAAGCTTACCTTGAATCTTCTCTAATTATTGAGTCTATTGGCTCAAATGGAAGCTTTAATCTTGCTCTTTCTTTTTCCCTTCTTGAACAACTTCAAAGTCACTCTTTAAAACTCAGAAAATTGGAAACCTAGTTTATCTTTCTCTTTTTTTCTTCTTCTCCCACGACACTCTCTCTTCCTCTCTTCAACTTTTGTTTTCTTCTTCTTCAATTGCAAGACAACTATTCTTCTTCCCCTTTTTACCCTTAATGAGCCCAAAAAGTCTATTTTACCCTTCCTTATAAACTTATGCTCTTTTAACCTTAATTGATCTTCCAAAAATACCCTTCAACCTTCTTATTACTTTAATACAACTAAACCATATAATAAAAATCCTACTAACATTAACATAATAATTAACTTCAAAAACTTAATTTATCAAAACCTTATAATTCACCCAAATCATGCTTAAATAAATAAAAAAATTTCGGGGTCAACAGTTGCGATTGATAAATTGTTAATAATTTCGTAATTGATTCTTAAATTGATTTGCTTGATTGAATTGCCTTCTTGTTTTGGTTTCATTACATTTGAATTTCTGCGATTATTTTGGTCTTATATTTTAGGATTAGATTATCCTCCTTGTAGGATCGACATTTTAGGTACTACGCGAACGACCCGTGTGATTGAGGATTATCGAGGTTAATAAATTAAAACTTACATATATAAAAAAACCATGATTAAGTTTTTGACGCTGTTGCCAGGGAGGTGATTAGTTTAGTTTTTTATTCTAAGACTTTTTGGCTATCTTTTGTGTTTATAAAAAAAATTAAGGCGTAAAGTAGAGACATAGCAAGATATCTTAGAGTGAGAATGAGATATCTAAAGAGCTAGATGCCAAGAAGAAATGGAAAGTAAAATGAGAGAGGATAGATATTATAAGGAGTAAGGATCTTTTACGAACCACAATGAGGCACATTATGGTTGGGGAAGTAACGATCCTTATTGGAATATGTACACTTTGAGGTGGCAAAACCACTCAAATTTCTATTGGTCTAATAATGTATGGACTCACTTAGAACATCAAGACCTATTAGGATTTTAGCAAGAAGATTCCAGTTCATGGGATTCTAAATTGGACAAGATCTTAGATAAGCTCACGGACATGGAAGAGGGCCATAAGAGACTAGAAGAACAAATTGAGCAAGTAAAAATCATTCCTCATCTATTTACAACCTAGAGACTTGAGTAAGACAACTTTCCCGTGAATTTTGTAAGAGAAGTGTGGAAGACTCTCTAAGTAATATGGAAATACTTCAAAGAGAGCAATATGAGGCTATCACACCTAAGAATGAGGGAGAGCCAGAAGGATCAGTGGAAAGCCAAATTGAACCCCACTTTATTGAAGACCAAGAGACGAAGAAAGAGGATGAAGAAAAGAATGCCAACCCCCTCCTTATTATTCATTAGTTCTTAATATACCATGTATGAATATGGAAAAAGCTTTGGTATATGTCCATGAAAAGAACCTTAGCCTTTAGATTAATGATGACAATGTGACGTATTAAAGAATTCGAAGGAGAGTAGCTCATTCAGGATAATTGATGTGTTAGAATCTTCTAAAAAACAAAAGGACGAAGAATAAATGACAACAAATATCGAGTTTGAAGAAGCTATCAAAGTCTTTATTTGTGAAGTGGAAGAAGCAGATGAGACGAAGGTGAATAAGGAAGAAAGAGAGCTACTCACCTTCTTATAGGACAAACTGTTGGATTTGATGAAAGATTCAAGGAGTTTCGTTATTTCCTATTTTATTAACAGTTTGTTAATAAAAAGGACATTAATGAAATTAATTGATTTTCTTAACTTTATTAATATTTTCTTTCTATTCATTTTGCAATTTGTAGCTTACTTACAGGCTACAAAACTGATGTTGAACGAAAGGGTGGAAGCAAGCTTCTCATAATTGATCCTGATTAAGTTTCCAATGATACAATGTCAAGTCAATGGCCATAAATTATTACGTTTGGTAGTTAGGTTTATATTATGGTGTAGTTAGATTTGTTTCAAATTTCAAAAATAAAAATTTAATGATTTGAATGATCTGGGATTACTAACTCTCATACTCTCCCTAAATCAATTATAAGATAGGAAAGCTAGCTCAACGTTAAGCACTTTTAGTCTCTATCTCTAACACCATCATTTCCTTAGTCACCTTGATGATTTCGTGTTCTAACCCTTTCTTTTCATTTTTGTTAGTATTTTCTTCTTATGTTTTTTGTATATTGTGTTTTATTTCCCTTGGTATGTTTGTGTACCCTTCTCATATTAAGGACAATATGTTGTTCAAGTGTAGGGAGGGTTGTGTGTTTTTACCTTGAGTGTGAATTTTACATATTGTATGATAGTTTTTTTAGGTTACATGATGTGAATTATGTGAATATGTTAATGGCTAGGACTTAACGGGATAGATTTAGCCTTGAACATAGTCTTTTAGGTTATGAAGATTTATTAGCTTGTGAAATTAGTGACTTAAGTTACTTAGGGCTAAATATGTTGGTTACTTAGGATACGATGTTAGTCCATTCACCGTAGGAATTTGCCATACTCATTTATAATTTTAGGTCAATCAAATAAGTGGCATTACTAGTACATTTTCATGAGAATGATTAGCTAAAGCAATGAGGTAGGCAAAATTTTGGGTTAAAAAAGAAAAAAAAAGAAAAAAGATGGTTTTATAATTTTAACTAAAATAATTTTTTCTTTGGCCTTCGGGTTATGAATAGAGTTAGTAGCCACTTGAGAATGTGATGTAGCTGAGTAACTAGATTGACATGCATCACAAATGTGTGCCTTCGTGTAAAAAGGCTATAATGACATTCCAACCAAGCAACTTAATAACAACATGACTTAGTTGAGTAACCGGAATGACAGTCATCACAAATGTTTTCCTCCGTGTAAAAATATTAGGTTCATGTCTTTAAAGAAAAATCAACAAAAAGAATGTTTTCAAATAAAAAAAACCTACCAAACTTATTAGTAGCTTGATTTTTCATGAAAACCTATTAAGGAATAGCTACACTTTTGTTTTGACTGAATGATTATCAATGTATGTGTGCAAGTTATAGAGGTGAATAGTCTCAGCATCAAAATTTTGATTAGTTTGTAAATTTAGTCCAAAGTGCTTAAATGCAGATTTCTCTTTTTAATAAGTTAGAACGACTTGAAGGATTGTGTTTATAGTTAAATTTATTTCACTAAGTTGAAGCCATTGTCTCCTTATTGCATATACGTGTTTTGTGTTTTCTTGAGTTGTTTATTATTTTGTTTGCTTGAGGACAAGCACATGTTTAAGTGTGGGGATGTTGATAAGTGTTATTTGCATCATATTTTAGGGTTAGTTTAATATGTATTTAATTGTTACTTCAATCGTTTAGTATGTGTTTAGGTTAGAATTATGTAAGTTTGTTAATTATTTGTTTTTTAATTGTTTTATGAGTTAGTACAAGCTTTTGAGCTTAAATATTATGTTTTTAAAGTACTTGATATGTTAGTTAATGTTTTAGGGTTAATATAAAAAAACAAAGGAGTTTTAAAAGACATTCGGATCGAAACAACAGCCCATGATCATGACTTGATAGTGCACAATCATGACAGAAGGCTTAGATGTAGGCTATGATCGTGGCCTGCATTGGGCAGACGCTCATCCACTCCCAAACTTCACGTTTCAAGGAATTTTTGGACCTTTCGGTCCCCGAAAAAATCCTAGTTCAACCCTAAACACAAAAGAACATAAATAGAATAAGAAGAACAAAAAGAAGGAGAGCTTTTGCATCAACCACTTTTGGAGAGAAACCTTAGAGAGAATGAGAAAGTGAAGAAGGAAGAGAGAAGTGGAGAAGAAGCCGACATCGACGTACTTCCTAGATCAGGAGTTTTTGACATCACTACCTCCCGTCTTCATCCAATATCGTATTTCTTATTATTTTCCATTTTTATTATTGTATAGAATTGGGAATAGAAGTTTGATGATAGGATTTGTCAATGTTAAGATGTTTTAAACTCACCTTCAGGTTTTTTTTATCTTTGATTTAATGAAATATGATTTTTTTAATGTTTATTGGATTTATTGTCATTGATTTCTGTGATTCCATAATTCGGTAATAAACTGAGAGGCTGAATTGAATGAAAAATTATTAAATTGTGCTAATAAGAGTTAGTTGATTTAATAAGAATGAGAAATTAATTAAATCGATAATTGTGCGAAGAGATCTTGCATAGGTTCCCGATAGTTTTTGGACAACCTCAGATCTAATTAGGATTTTGGATAGATTGTTAATAGAGAGATTGCAATTCCTATAATATGATTAAGGTTTATAAATTAGGGTTAATGGTTACAACTTGAGAGAGAGTAATCAACCCTAGAAGCATCTAAAACAAATGATCCAGTAATTCATAATTGATTAGGTTATCATTAAAGATAGGTAAAATTCCCTTTTCTCTCCATTGGTAGCTCCTTAGGTTGATTCTTAAGTGTGTGTTGCAATTGCTAAATTGTTAATAATTTTTTAATTGATTCTTGAATTAATTTGATTGATTAAATTGCATTCTTGTTTTGGTATTATTACATTTAAATTTTTGCGATTATTTTGGCCTTAAATTTTAGGATTAGATTATCCCTCTTTGTGGGATCGACACCTTAGGTACTATGCGAATTACTCATGCCTTTGTAGATTATTAAGGTTAATCAATTAAAACTTACACATATTGGAAAACCATGATCAGATTACTTTTGTATCTCTCTAATCATAATTATTGATTGAAGCTTTAACATTATTGTGCTATGTATCGATTGGTAACTATAACTATTCAATTTGTTATTGCGACAAAGACTAGGCGATTGGCATTTTTCACAGTGAATATCATCTTCCATGGAGGTTATTGGAGAGATGGAGATGAGCAGGTGGGTGTGGGTGATGGTATTCAGGCCAAGCTTTGAGCCTTTTGAAGCCTAATCATGCTCGAGTTTGGTCCAAAAAATTTGAACTTGATCAGGCTTTAGGTTTTACTCAGATTGTGAGTTGAAAAGGTTAGGTTATGGTGGTTGATGATAGAATAGGCCCGATCTAACGTATTAACACCTTTACTCATTTCCTTCAAGCATTTTGTCCACTTACTTAAATTCTTAAACAATCAATATCTGTGTAATCTTACTCAATGTGTCTAATTCCATAATGAAGATTGCATAAAACATATTCAAAAACATCAAAACCATTGAATTTCACTTGTTTTTTTACACCAACCCATAATTTTGCATCTTATTTCATTGAAATAGGCTCCACAATAGTGGGCCTATAGTGTTTAGAGAGTTCAAGACAATTTAAAAAAATCTCATATTCGTTTGTGATATCTTTTCTTTATATTATATGAGATATATACTTATTAATTTTCAAATTATGAAAGCTAAAAATGAAAGTCTTATCGTTTAACATTTGACATTAGGGCAACATTAATAACAACTTCTAAAGTTCTTTCCAAAAGAAATATGTTTTAAATTGAAACCTTAATTATTATTAATAAGATTAAAAATGTTTTGGGTTATTGTCATGGTTCCTCAATTCCCCTTTGAATTATAAATTTAAAACCCTTATTATTATGATTAGGTCAATTTCCTAAAGGTTATTCATCTTTTTTTCCATCTTATTATTTAAACTATTAGTATGATTACATTTGAAACCTTAACTATCACTATTAAGGTCATCTATTTGACCTAATTACTTATACATTTTTATGCGCACTAGATCAAGGTTTTGAATTGCTTATAATTTTGTCCCTTATTTCCATTTTAATCATAAATTTTCATTAATAATAAATTTGATCATTATTGAAATAATACACTACATTTATTAATTTTTTATAAGTAGAGAAAAAATTTATGTGTAATATTATTTCTTAACTTTAAGAAATGCAAACTAAAATACCCTTTAAAAAACATGTTTAAACTAATTGTAATCACATGGTTGATGATATCAATATAGGTGACTCTGTAGGTGGATTGTAAGCTTTCATATGCTTAAGTAAATTTAATTTTTATTTTCATAAATTGTATAATTTAGAAACAATAAATATGAAAATTTTATTATACATTTTTCATTTCAATTTTTCATAAGGAGTGGAAGTATTATTCAATTTAGGATTACAAGATGGCAAGAGGAGAAGATAGAATAAAGAGTAACTCCTTTCATAGTTCTATTATCATTTCTTTTATATAAGTTTCTATGTATGTGCACTTGTCCATGTGTGAGTGTGTGCGTGTATGTATGTATATGAGAGCGTACAATTGTGTGTGTGTATGAGCATACATGTGTGAGTACATATGTGTATGTGTATGTGTATGTGCATGTAAGTGTATATGTATAAATATACGTGTGTGTGTTTTTGTGTGTCACAAAGCATATGTGCATATGTGTATGTGTGTGCATGCACATGTGAGTGTGTGCACATGCATGTATGTTTTTATATATATGTGTGTGTGTGCATAAATATGTATGTGTTATGTGCATTGGCATATAAGTGTGTGGGATGTGTGCGCGTGCGTATGTGTATGCATGTAATAGTCATAAGAGAATTGGGAGGATCCATAATCAAAGAGTACGAATATATTAGACACTGTGTATTTTTCCAAAAGAAATAGGAAGATCTATAGTTTTGAGCACTAACATGCTAAAGATCATGTATTTTTTCAATGGAAGCAGAGAGATTTATATTTTAGAGGCATGATATGCTAGAGTCTGATCTCTCTCTTAAAGATTTATAAGAAAAGTTAAATGTTGGTTTAAAAATTTGTTATAACTTTGTTATTTGAACTTTGATTGAGATGATTAAGGTGGCTACAAAAAGCTAAGAGATAGATCCATAATTTTGTTTTTGAGTTTTTCAAGAATTTGAGCATTCCATGGTCTGGGATATGATCATATTCTAGATTGTGTTTCTTAATACGAAAAATTATAAATAGACAAAAACTCTAATTTTGGAAGTTCTTTCATATTATTTCATTACAAAATTAAGTTTAGATGTCCATGCAGAGGAAAAACTTTAGTGATACATCAATCACCCATATTCAACATCGAGAGAGATTTAGAACCATCCTTTACCAGAAAAGAACATCAAAATATTGATATCTATATAAGAAAATTCTATAAAATTTTCAAGTCTTTTGTTTCTGTTTATTTGTTTTGAATATGATGTGCTACTAAATTCTATTTATGTCTAGATAGGAGGAACACTAGTTATCGTTTTGTATGGATTGATTTTAGTTATTATATGAAATATTTTTATACTTATGAAATATATGTGATTTTCTTAATACTAATCTAATTAAGATAGTGATTAGATTTGATCATAATTTACATACTTGTATGCGAATGGATTATAGCATAAGTATTAAGCACTAAATAGGATGTTATAAATAACCTTACATAATTATTTTAGTATTAGGATAAAAAATTTTAAAAATTCATTGATCTTAAGACATCTTTAAAGATATTAATTAGAGTGAAAGAAATTTTAAGGATAGGTGGTTGTATGCCAATAGGGGATATATATTATTACAATAGAAAATTTTTCCAGTCAGGGTGATAAAATCTCTAAATAAAAAAATCATACATATAAGATAATGCTAGGAAAAATTCTTTTCTATACATATTCATATATTTTTTATTCTTATTATTTAATTATTTGAATTGTTGCTAGTAGTAATTAACTTTCCTTTTATTTTAGGCTTAAAATTAGATAAATCACGAAAAGGGAGCTTAGAGAGCCAAGACTCATATTTAATAAGAGCTCAAGGTTGATTGATTATAATGTAAGTTGAATTAGATTAATCAAATTGTTTAAAGAGTATAACATGATTAATATGTACTTAGAGCATGGGACTAACATTCCTATGGTTTTGCCAAACAATTTGTAATTAGAGGAATCTATACAAAAACCTGCAGATGAGCAAAAGGAAGAAGAGAAATAAAATATTAATGGGCCTAAATTTAATGAGCAAGTTCATGAATATAAGCTTATAAATAGGTTGGATGCCATGGATAAGATGTATTGGATTGAGTTTAAAGGTGGGTACAATATGATTTAACTAATTTGCTAATTGTTTTAGGAGTATATGAAAATTCTCTTGAAGTTCCAAGTGATAGAGCTATAATTGAAATCATAGCTAAAGACGTTGTAGAAGTTAATGATGAAGGTGATGGACATTCTTTAAGAAATGATGGTGAATTTCCTAAAATAGTAGGCAATGAGGATCATTTTCATATTGAATTATTTAAAGAGAATCAATCAATTCAGGTGGCTTCAATTGATTGTGGAAGTTTTCTTGACAATAGTAACTTTCCCAGTGGTGATGAATTAGATGCAATTTTGTGAGACGACTAGGAGGATTGTCATATGTGATTTTAAATATAAACCTCTTAAATGGGTGTTGGGAATGATTTTTTTGGATGAAAATGTCAAACAAGCTATAAAATATTATACATTAAAAATTAATTTTACTGATATGTTTAAGAGGAATGAACTAAAAAACTAAGGATTAAGTAAAATGAAGGCTATAAATATGATTTGCATGCCTTGTATGGTAGCAATGATAAGTGCTTTAAGATCAAGACATATACCAAAGAACTTATGCTTTGAAACCAACAAATTTAGGATGGTTTCAATTATGTTCTTGACTAGGAATTTCAAGCAAAAAGTACTATATAGAGAAAGAATTATAACCATACAAACGGTTGAAAAAAAGCCAAAAATAATTGAATGTTTTTTTTAATTCATGTATGTTTAAGAGGTGTGCTTAGTCCATATTTGTAAAAGAATTCAATGGGGAATTGAAGAGATTAAACATGTTGAAGCGTGGGTTTGTTATTGCTTTAAAGGTGCATCCAGTCCAAGCTAAACCACAAGCTTCCTATTCTAACTCAAGTACGTCATTAGAGGATATGGTTAAGTCTCTTGCTATTAACACTTTGTAATTCCAACAAGTTATGAAACAATTTCAGTAGAAGATAAGATTTCAAATTTAAGAGCTAAGGTCTAGTATTTAGAATTTTGAGAACCAGGTAAGTCAAACGACAGTTATCAACCATCTAATATCTCAAAGTGGAGGCAAATTTCCATTACAACTTGAGATAAATTTGAAAAATGTTAACGTAATGACCTTAAGGAGTGGTAAGATGCTTGAGGACCCTAAGAGGATCACATATAGGATGGCCAATGAAGAGGAATTTAAAAAGGAGCTTGAAGAAGAAGGGTATATCTTATTTAATTTGAAGGTAAATCCTAACCCTCCACTATGGTTAAGACTAGCTCTCTACCTTTTTCAAGCAGGTTATGCAAAATTAAATAAAAAGGACAAGGATAAGGAGATTTGAGAGTCTTTTGGAAGATTGAAATGAATATATCATTGTTGGATATGATTAAGAAGGTGCCAAGATATGAGAAATTCCATAAGGAATTATGTACTAATAAGTGAAAGTTGAAAGGTAATGAAAAGATCAGGAAGTTTAAAAATGTTTTTGCAGTCTTCTTAAAGAAGCTATCTCTTAAGTGTAAAGACCCATGTATATTTACCATTCCTTGTAAAATTGGTAATACTAGGATTAAATGGGATATGTTAGATTTAGGAGTATCGATTAATGTTATGACTTGTTATATCTATGCTTCTTTAAATTTATGCCCTCTAAAAGAAACTGTGGTATCATAAAATTGACTAATCGTACTGATTCTTACCTAGATGGGGTGATTGAGTGCTTGTACATGTCAATGAAATAATATTTCCAATAGATTTTTATGTGGATGGATAATGATATTTCCCATAATCCTGCACCTATTCCTTAATACGACCTAAAATAAAATAGATGCTCTGAGGGTACTCTCACAACAGAATTTGATGGGAAGTAATCCATTTTAATATTTTTTATACCTTTAAACAACCTAAAGTTGGCCATTCTTTTCTTAAAATTAATGTGGTTGAACCTTCAAAATTGACATTTTTTATAAGTGGAAGTGCAGAGATAAATTAGAAGTAGTTTTAACTAAGAAGAAGACTAAAGCTTCCTTTGACAAGATGATCTCGAGGAAAAGCTTCATTATTTGACAAAAAGTGTTTCTTTTTTATTATAGACTTAATCTATTTCTAGGTAAGTTGCATTCTCATTGGATCGATTCTTTTGTGGTTACTAATGTTCCTTCACATCGTGCAATAGAGATTCAGAGTTTAAAAATAAGGAAGACATTTAAGGTGAATGGTCATCACCAAAAGCCATTTTATGATGAATTTCAATTGGAGAATGCAAAAGTGGTGATACCTGAAGATCAAAATTTATCGCATGAAAAAGAAAGCATAAAATACGAGCTAATAACAGTAAACAAAGGCTCTATTTAGGAGGCAACCTAAGGGGAGTTTGTTGTGTTTTTTTACATTTTTTCATTTTTGTTTTTGTTAAATGCTTCATCTCTTACATTTGATGTTAAATTGGGGATAATATAAGTTTTAAGTGTGGGGGAGGGAAATTTGGTTCTTATATGTGTTTTTATATTCGTTTGCATGTTTTAATATTAAAAAACACTCTCCTTTTCTATTGCTTATAGGATTATATAGTTATAATTAGAGAGTCAAATTAATCAAAAAAATTTATGGCAACTTAGACAATCATTTTTACTCTTATGGTTGGTTAATATAAGTTTCCTTTAGAAGAGTAGTGACTTAGGGGTAGACATAAACTAGTGGGATTTTGAGCCTTTTAGACTAACACTTCCATATTAGTCTCATAGTCTTTCTTTCATATATGACCTTCATGATATATAAATCCTAACTTAGTGTTGATTTTCTATTTGAAACCACATTTTTATCATATACATTAATATGAAAATGATATAGGCATTTTTTGTTTTGTAAACTATATTAGCTAAATAGCCTACCTAACAATATGATTTTTCCTATTATTAAGCTCCTTTGAGCTTTATTGGACTTTTCTTTTTGTGTTAACCATATTAAGAGCCTTTAACTTAAGGAAATGTATTATTACGCAAGCCTTAAAGCTAGTGGAGAATTTGTGATTATTGATGTTTATAGATACACAAGAGAATAAGTGTGGGAGTGCTCA
>JANQBM010000007.1:15107738-15121755 GCA_025594535.1 Erythroxylum domingense | reverse complement strand
CAAATATGATTTAAACTTGAAAATTAGCTTAGATACAAATTAATCTAGAGCTTGACCTGTATTGAATTTGTGACATTGACTGTAAGAAGAATATATCGTGGCTGTGAAATAAACTTCCAAGTTCCAATGACGATCAACAGTAAAAAAAAAAAACCAAAGTTAGTCAAATGAATGATAGAGATTTTTCAGTTTGCATGTGCCAATGACTGATTTGCACAATTCACAAGTACCAGACAAGTTTTGTCAATGTATTATGACAATGATTCCCAAGTACTCTATATATATGTTATGGCCAAAGTAATTGCCAATTCTGCCTTACCAGTGGAAAGAACTATGCTTAATATTATCACTAAACAACTTGTTTCTCTTGTTTTCTTTTCCTAAACTGTAACTCTTGGAAGTTTCCGAGGTAATTTATGTGACACATTAATTTTCTAATTTTAAAAATATTTTCTCAGTCTATTTTTTAATATATGATATTAGAATAATCAAAACTATGAAATTCAATATCACCAAAACTCAATTAAACAAAATCATTTATTATTAAGATAAAATGGTTAAATTTTCATTTTATTATTACCACACCCTCTAAATTTAACATAATAAATATGAAAAATGAAAGTTTACTAGTTGTTAATAGTTTAAAAAATGTCTTTTATTCCAGAAAAAGACAATTTAAAAAGAAGCTGGGGTATGCTCGTTCTATGAACTGTCCATTTATTTGTCTCATGTGATCAGTAACTTAACGATCAAAGTAAGCTATTAAGTATCTCTTTCAATCACTGTACCTGATCTTTTCTTGTCCAACTTGTTCTAACTTCTTGACTTTATCCCCCACCAGCAGCGTCCACTGCCTCTATAACACTTACATGTGGCCGTTGCTTCTTGCTTATCTTCTCGACTGCACTGCCCCCATCAAATTATTTAAAATGCAATAACTACTGGTTGGTCACTTGTGATACTAAAGTGTATAGCCTTGTACTGACTTACAATACTGGTTGAAAATGATAATACTAGTTAAATACCAGTGAAACGTGTAGATTTAAGAAATATAAGACCAAACTGAAAGTTTTTAACCCTAATTACGTAAGCCTCCCGAGTCCCCCAGCCCTCCCTTTTACTTTCATTCTTCTGCTTCTCTCTTATCTCAAACTCTCACTATCACCACCAGTTCACAATGTCCCGACAATCTCGCACGTCATCGTCTTTCAGCTTGTCGTCATTACCACCAACTCGCCTCACAACCTTATAATACGTAACATAGACCTTATCACGTATCCCAGATCGTACATAAAAGGATTAAAAACGAAGAAATGCAAAGTATCTATTTTCTGTTCCATCTCTAATTTCGAAGCAATTTCTGAGCTCCAATCTTCCAGTACCTTTACGGAAAGTATTCTCCGGCACGTAATTTAGGTCTTTTTGCAGTTTTTTCAATACATAAGCTCTCTTAACGAGTCAGAGATTCCGTATACTTATGATTGATACGAGCAACTGTAGGAAATCTTAACCTTTATATAGCTTCCATATTGAACTTCCTCATTACATGGTCGATATGGACTCGGTCAATACTAATAGGGATATATTTTCCACCCGAATTTCGACCCATTGATTTCAATCATTTATTGAGCTACTTTATTGTCTTTATCCAGATCAAATTACGTAACTTAACTGATAATTTATTGAAAAGCCAAAAATACAATTAATGTTGTCCACTTAATAGGAAAAAGACAAAAATGTCCTTCAATCTCCCCTTTGGACAATCACTAATTGCGGTTTTTACTTAAGTTTAAAACAATTTGAAAATTTGGTTAAGTTACACTACTGTATTGGTACCAAATTTGAAAAATATTTGATCCAAAGGTAATAAAAGTCCAACATTTCGTCCCGTAAGGTCTTCGATATCGAAAAATATCAATCACATGTGTAATGTGTGACACTGGTTTAATATAATAACAAATATCTAATACCTTACTAACATGAATGAAAAAATAGAGTGTGACAAACTAGGATGATACATTTATGATCTAAATTATATCATCTTTGTTTGTAGGTTTCGATTTTTCCAACTTTACGCTAAACTGTATATGCTAAGCTGCATTTAGAGAAATCCCATTTTCTCTCACTGAATGTTAAACAAAATTAGAGAAAACTTGTTTTCTCTTACCAAATGCTAAATAGCATTAAAGAAAACCTTTATGTTCTCCAACTGAATGTTAAATTGCAATAGAGAACCTTTATGAGATTAAAAACTTATATCCCCCCATATTATGTAAAACCTTAAGGATATCTGAACAAAACTGTATGTGTCTAAATGACATAGGTTCAAGGTCAATCTATATATATACCCAATGACCTTTAAATGCTTAAGATTGACACAAATCTTAAGACTTTCATATGTATTATGAGTATACTCAAGAATAGTTATTACTGAGGATAAAAAGATGATCATCTTTATTAATAAATATTTGTAATGTCATAATACATCAAAATCTATAAACATTTAAGGAACAAAAATATAGTGATCCCTAACTAATGCTAAGGACCTTAATACGCCCATATCGAATACATGTCTAACAAACACTACTGGGCGAAGTCCTTTAGTTAAAGGATTAGCTAGCATCTCCTCAGTCCTGATATGCTCCGCTTCAATGTCACCTTTCTGAATCAACTCCTTTATGGTCAAGTATTTAACCTCCAAATGCTTAAACCTTGTGATATTCTTGTTGTTGTTACTGAACAACACTGTAGCAAGATTATCACAATATAACCGAATGGTCTAGCAACCAAATCCATCACAGATAACTTAGAAATTAAGTTTATGAGCCAAACTGCTTGTGTAGCAGTTCCATAACATGCAACAAACTCTGCATGCATGGTCGAGGAAGTAACCAATGTCTGTTTAACACTCTTCCACGATACTGCACCATCTTCCAACATGAAAATGTACCATAAAGTGGATTTGCGACCATCTGGACACATAGCAAAATCAGAGTCTGTATACCTTGTGAGATTTAAATCATTAACTTTTATGTATGTCAACGTATAATCCTTGATATCCTTTAGGTATTTCAATACTCGTTTAACTGCATTCCAATGGTCCATACCTGGATTAGCCAAATATTGACCCAGTAGTCCAACAACAAATGCAATGTTTGGTCTAGTGCATACTTGGGTATACATCAAGCTACCGACTGCACTAGAGTACGGGACATTCCTCACAACCTCTCTTTCAACTTAATTCTTTGGACACTGTGTCAAAGATAATCTCTCACTATGAGAGATAGGTGCTACAATAAGTTTACATTCAGCCATATTAAACCTTTGTAGCACTCACTCTATGTATGCTTTTTGTGAAAGGCCAATGAGTGTTGAAATATGTCTTGATAAATCTGTATATCGAGGATAAAAGATACTTTACCTAAATCCTTCATGTCAAAGTGTTTGGCCACAAATTGTTTTACTTCATGCAACATGGTCAAATCATTTGACGCGAGCAAGATATCATCTACGTACAGTAATGTGAAAATAACTTTGCTCCCCCTGACCTTATAGAATAAGCATCTTTCAACTTTGGTTTCTACAAAGCTGAATGAGGTCAAAACCTTATCAAACTTTATGTACCATTGTCTAGAAGCTTGCTTCAAACCGTATATTGATTTAGTCAACTTACAAACCTTGTCAAAAACATCTTGATCCTGAAATCTTTTAGGTTGCTCCATATAGACCTCCTCATAAAGTTCACCATTCAGGAAAGCAGTCTTAACGTCCATCTGATGTAGCTCCATGTCATAATGAGCTACTATTGTTATAATCACGCTAAATGAATTCTTGGAGGACACAAGAGAGAAGGTAACATTAAAGTCAACTCCTTCTCTCTGAGTGAATCCCTTGGCAATCAAACGCGCCTTAAACTGCTTAACTTGACCCTGTGTGTCCTTTTCGATCTTAAGTAGCAACTTGCAACTAATAGGCCTATAATGTTGAGGTAAATCAACTAGTTCTCATACCTTATTATACCACATAGATTGCATCTCATCCTTCATTGTTTCCTACCACATATCCACATGGGGTCCAGAAATGACTTCTATAAAAGTAACTGGATCCAAAACATGTCCTATGTCATAGTCTTCTTTACTTAAATAGACTATGTAATCCAATGAGATAGCAGGTTGCCTTTCTCTGGTGGATTTGCGCAACTGCATAGGTTCTTGTACCTCAGAAACCTCTTCCTAAGTAGGTGTAAGTCCTTGTGTCTGCTCAGGCATGGTATTCGGACCTTCATCCACCGGACCTGACTGTATGAGAGGTGGATACACAATAATTGTAGTATCCATCCTACTATCTCCTGCAAGATGTGAGGATCTTGCCTCATCATAGACATTGTATTCCAGAAACTTGGCCATCTGCGATTCCACTATTTTGGCCCCTCCTTCTCTACAGTAAAATTTGTATTCCTTAGAGTAGTCGAGATATCCTATCAAACAAAAACGAGTGGAACAAGGTTACAATTTGTTTTTATAAGGATTATATAATCTTACCTCAATAGGACAGCCCCACACACGAATGTGTGCAAGGCTTGGCTTCCTTCCAACCCAAAGTTCAAAAGGAGTCTTTGGCACTGATTTACTTAGCTCTGTTCAAGATATATAATGTCGTCTTGATGAATTCATCCCAAAGATATTCGAGTAAGTTAGTCCTGCTCTGCATTGACCTCATCATGTTCTTTAGGGTGCGATTGTACCTTTCGGCCACACCATTTTACTCAGGACTACCTGGCATAGCGAACTGGTTCACTATTCCAACTAATTTCAAATACCTAGCAAACGGACCTTTTTCTTGTCCTGCAACCCCATGTCTGCCATAGTATTCCCCTCCTCTATCAGATCTGACTATCTTTATTTATTTTTTCAATTGGTTCTTAACTTTAGTCTTAAAGATCTTGAACTTATCAAGAACTTCAGACTTCTCCTTAAGTAAGACCACATAACCATAGCGGGAATAATCATCTATAAATGTCAGAAAATATCTAACATTGGACAATGTAACTAAATAGGGACCACTAACATATGTATGTATGAGGTCCAATAAGCCAGAAGCACGAGTTGACCCCTTCTTCTTTATTTTGGTCAACTTACCTCTACAACAATCGACACATGTTTCCAGATCGCTGAAGTTCAGAGCTGGGAGAATGTTATCTTTTATCAATCTCTCAACCCTCTCCTTAGAAATGTGGCCAAGACGTTTATGCCACAACATGTACGATGTGTCCTTTATGAAGGTTCTCTTACGAGTAGCAGGTTCAGCAACATAAGAAGAGGCATACATTTCATTAGGAGTAAGACACATTCTATACAATCCGTAGGATAAGAAGACAGTTCTGATATGTCATATATTGATAGAAATATTTACAATTGAAGTATCAAATACAAAACGATAGCCCTCTCTATCCAAAACTAATATAGAGATCAAGTCCCGTATCGAGGCTTAAACCTACATCTCCTACAAACAAAAATTTAACCTATTCATTGTTGCCGACCATCAGTCTCTTCTCTCTTTTAGTCGACCTTCTCTTGGATTTGAACCCCTGCATTGTGGAAGCAATATGATTAGAAGCTCCACTATCTAACCATCAAGAACTTGATGTGGTTATAGCTACATTGGATTTTTGAATCATAAAGGCTGAGGAGTTACCTGACAGTTCCTGCTTGACCTTCCTTATCTTGTACTTCAAGCAGTCAACCTTTTTATGCCCTTTTTTCTTATAGAAGAAGCACCTCATACTCTTTAGCTCATGTGTGCCCTTTGCAATGCTAGATTGCCCAGTCTGAAATTGAGGAGAGGGTTTGGGTTTCTTACCCTTAGCCTTACCTTGTTGGAGTTTAGCTTTCTCCTTTCCTTCGAAAGCTGCATATATAGCTATATGAGGAGAACTCTTAATCTTCTCCTTTGCTGCAACACACCGGGAAATCAAGGCATTAATGTCCCAGTTCCCATCCTGTGAGATGTAGGAAGTAGCCAACATCTCAAACTTTCGGGGGTGAGTATTTAGTGCCTGATGCATTATAAGTGTGTTAGCTATCGGCATATCCAGTGCCTTCAGCCTGATCTGAAGGTGCCTCATCTTTATGATATACTCCTGAACACCTCCTTCTCTCGTGTACCTCATGGAGATCAATTCCTTTATCAGGGTGCTCTGCTCTACATGGAAAGACACCTTATACCTCTGGGATATGCTATCCATAAACTCCCTCGATTTGTTTATGTCCGCTAATCCACTCAGCAGATGGTTTGAGATTGTCCTCTTAATGGTCCAATCGTACATCCTATTTGACCGCTCCCAAGCTGCCATCACCGCTTTATCAGCCTCCAAGTTAGCATCAGTGAGTGGAGAAGGCCTCTCGATCTGTATCGCCATATTGACGTCAGCAATCTCCAGAGAGAACTCGACATCCTTCTTCTACTTCTTGAAATTGAAACTAGTTAAGGTTTCAATCGTGACAACATTGTTGTTCACAGAAAAAGTGACTGAAAATTTGAAAAGACAATGATCGGTAAAAATGTAGGATAACAGAGATACTTAAAGCATTAAAGCAGTATTTATACTGAAAATCTGATCACACATATTTTGAAACACCTTTGGGCTAAATGCATAATATATGCAATTAGACTCTCACATGTAAAAGCGATCAGAATACAAATCATCAACTCTCATGACACTACCACCTTTGGGTGAATAGATCATTTAAGCAACAACTTTCCTCCATCTAATGCCTTTGTGAATATCTCAAAACTTTATGTAAGACCAACATTTTTGGGCAGAATAGATATAAAGCCATGGACATCCCCCAACATGTGAGTAGAACAATCCAAAAATACTAATTTGAAAGGCCAATTTGGTGACTATATTCTCATCAGTATCCTAGAAAGTCCTTAAACACAAGGGACATAGTTTTATGTCATCCTCACATTCTATATGGACATAAAGTATGTGAAAATCAATTATAAATGCAAAAATTAAATGCACAGTTAAATAATCAAATACTAGCACTGAAAACATCGTCTTTAAACTTTATTTGAAACTTTTATTTAAAAAACTCTCAATGAGAGTGATCGTCGTACTTTCCCGAATACCGAACCTACCACACGAGACATAAAACTTTAAGTGTCTCTCTTATATGGAGTTTGGAGAACGAAACTGCTCTCAAAATGAATTTAAAAAAGCTTTTAAAACTTTTCTGGAATCTAATTACTAATTTAATAAATCCGAAAAAATTGAAAAAATTCTTTAAAATTTTCCCCGATCCGAAATATGACCCAAAAGGACCCGGGACAACTTTATGAGAATTTCTAAAATTTTTATTTTTTTTCTGTTGCTGACGTCAGCCTACTGTAGTTGGGCGTGCGCTGCACATGTGCACATTGACTCGCATCAGATGTGTCTGGCGCCTGCATTTCACGTGCCTTCCATGCATATACGTGCAGCTACCGTTGCACACGCCTCCACTTGTTGGAAATCTAACCGTCCATGCGTCCGATCAGGATGTGGCACGTGTGTAGCACACGCCCGCATTTCCACACCCGTGGGAGCGTGGGTCGAGTCCTGTGCATGCGACGCATGTGCGACATGCCTCCACCGCCCTGTGGAGTGACATGGGGGCACGCAATTGGCACGCGCCATCCGTATTGCCACTCCCGACGGTACTGTAGCACCATCTACATCATCCCCCGCTGGGGAGGGCAATTTCTGGCATCCCAAGATGCCCTTTTTTGCTCCGTTTGGCCATTTTTCGACCCGTTTTTCATAGCTAACCTCATATGTGCCACTTTTACGTAATCATCTATGTAAACAAAATTGAAAAACGATTAAAAAACGAAGGAAAACCATATGTGATGAAAAACTGAAAAACCTTTGTTTCTGGCAATCCGATCATGTAATTACTCTGATACCAGATGTCATACGTAGCATAGATCTTATTACGTATCCCGGATCATACATGAAAGGATTAAAAATGAAAGAATGAGAAATACCTAATTTCGGTTCCATCTTTGATTCCAAAGCAGTTTCTGAGCACCAAACGAGCTCCAATCTCCTGGGACCTTTACGGAAAGTATTGTCCAGCACGTGATTTAGGCCTTTCTATAGTTTTCTCAATACATAAGATCT
Source organism: Erythroxylum domingense (assembly GCA_025594535.1). Classification (NCBI taxonomy): domain Eukaryota; kingdom Viridiplantae; phylum Streptophyta; class Magnoliopsida; order Malpighiales; family Erythroxylaceae; genus Erythroxylum; species Erythroxylum domingense. The sequence continues at coordinate 15,113,588 of JANQBM010000007.1, read as the reverse complement.
CTTAACTGGTCAGAGATTCTGTATGCTTATGATTGATATGAGCAACTGTAGGAGACCTTAACCTTTATATAGCTTCCATATTGGGTTTCCCCATCACAAGGCCGATATAGACTCGGTCCACACTAATAGGTACCCATTTTTCACCAAAACTTCGACCCATTGATTTAGATCATTTTTTGAGCTACTATATTACCCTTATCTGGATCAAATTACGTAACTTAACCGATAATTTATTAAAAAGCCAAAAATACAATTAATGTTGTCCACTTAATAGGAGAAAGACAAAAGTGTCCTTCAAGCCTCCCACCTAATCTGTAAGTGTAAACTATAATCCCAAAGAGGCAAAAACAACTATAATATTGCCTTCTTATTATTATTCATTCCTTGTCGTCGCTCCTTTATTGTCGTGTTGTCGACCCTTTATTGCCATATTGTTGTTATGTTTGCTACCAAAAGTGAATGTTTATTCTTTACCTTATTACTTGTTCTTACTATCAATTATTGCTACTTGGAGAAATGAAATAAGACTAATAACGTGTTGTATTTTATGGCTTTAGTTTATTACTTTACTATTGGTATGACAAATTAAACTTTACGAGTGCATCTGCTTTTAGTTTAGTTATAGGTGCATCTGGTTTGATAATGTATAAAGTAATTAAACTTTACATCTGGTTTATTCAATTGTAATCTAATTTTTATATTTTGTTTAAAGGTTTACATTGGTTTATAAATTATACTTCATTCGATTTACACTTCAATCAGATAGAGATTACAACTTAGATCCTGTGATTTGTTTAACATTCAATTCCAAGCTAAAGTAGTTAAAATTGAGAGTAACTAAATTTAGGAAATAATATTTTCAATTACAATTGCAATGAACAATTGCACACTGAAGGAGTATATGAATATGCTTTAAGTAATAATTGAAATCAAAAGTTTAATTAAGTAATAAAAGGCTTTAAGCTTTCATTTAGCTTTAAGCTTTGATTTCAAGTTCTATTATGAAATCAATTTCTATTAATTATATTATTTGTAATCAAGAAAAAGAGAATAAAGTAATATAAAGTTCTATGTTCTCTTTTAATAATCACATTTATAACTTAAAAATAAGCTTTTAAATCTTTATTAATGAAAGAACATCACTTCGGGTTTAAAAGTAGAAACGGTATATCTAACTTTATATACTGCACATGACCAAAGAAAATAGCTAGATGTAAGGACCAATTCACTTGTGGTTTAAGTGGTGTAAAGAAAAGTTTTAAATTTTAAGTGCTAAAATTGATAGTTATATGTAGATTTTCATGGTTAAGCAAGAATACCAAGTCTGACTTGATAGATATAGTGGAATATAGAAAATGATGATCCGCTTCTAGTGGCGCTTTATAGAACCAATTGGTCCCCAAGTTTAGACAAAGGTGTTTTTGGTCTTACTTGTTACCATTACATATTATCTTTTTTCATCAAAAAAATTGAAATTGATGGATTCATTTTGAAATATTGTTTCTTATCATTGTGTTATATTGATTATTCACTTAATGACTTATGTTTAATTACTGCTTTACAAATAAGAGTTACATATGCTATTTATTTAGTTTATTGTACGTATTCAATTACATTTATTATTACAGAAAAATAGAGGGAAGTTAAAGTACTATTGATAATTCAACCTCTTCAGAAAGATTCGATGATCTAGCTTAAGCTAATATTAGATTGGTTTTTGGTATGAGGAACCTTACTATTTGTTTGAATTGCAATAAACATTTAAAAGGTGAGGGAACCACCAAATTAAAAAATCATTAGCTGAGATTAAAGGTGATATGAAGCCTTATAAGAAAGTTAGTTATGACGTGAAATAGAAGATTAAAACTTTGCTTGAAGAGTATCAGAATGAGAAAAGGCAGAAGGTAAAGACTGAGCTACAAAATTAGTAGTGAAAGTTTTTTTAGCAATGGTTAGGATGACACTATCAATGATGAAGGTGGTATTCCTAGAAGGGATTATTACACTTGATGTGAGGAAGAGAAGAAGACATGTGTCTAAATTTTTACTCCATGAATAACTCCTACAGCTCAACCTTCAATTAATAGTACCTTAAAATCTAAAAAAATATCTCATAATGTGGATATAGTAATGACTAGATGGTGATATGATGCAAGCGTATTATTCATTGCTACTCAATCTTATTGTTGTTAGCCTATAATGGATGGTATTGCCTCTTATGATTTAGGATATAAAGCTCCTTCAATTGATGACTATAGAGGTGATATTCTAAGCAACTTTGATGGTGAAATAACAATTTATTTGGATGAAAAAATAATGACTTGAGTAACTTATGAGTATTCAATCATGTGTGAAAGTTGAACAAATATAAGACATAAGTTTGTCACCAATACTTTGGTTTGTTATACTAAAGGAACAATATTTTTGAAGTCTATTGATGCATTTGGTCTTGTTAGAAGTGTTAATACTCTATTTTAGATATTTTAAGAAGTTGTGAATGAAGTAGAAAATAAAAATATTGTACAATTCATCATTGATAATGATTTTGCTTATAAATCATTTGAAAAAAGGATACAAAGCAGGTATAATTCTTTTTATTGGACTCAAATTTATTTGGATATAAGAAGAATGACTTGTGGTAACTTATATGTATTCAATCATGTATCATGGTTAGAAAAATATAAGACATGAGTCTATTACCAATATTTTGGTTTGTTATACTAAAGGGACAATATTTTTGAAGTCTATTGATGCATTTGGTCTTGTTAGAAGTGTTGATATTCTATTGAAGATATTTGAAGAAGTTGTGAATGAAGTTGGATCTAAAAACATTATACAGTTTATCATTGATAATGATTTTACTCATAAAGCAATTGGAAAAAGGATACAAAGCAGGTATAATTCTTTTTATTGGACTCTTTTTGATGTGCATTATATTGATCTGGTGTTGAAAAATATAAGAGATCGTAGATACTTTTCTATCATTGATGAAACCATAAAAAAGAAAAAAAAAGTGACAAAGTTCATTTACAATTGTGCATGAGTTCTAAATTTGATAAGAAATGGTTTCACCAATGGTAAGAATTTGTGTCATCCTACCATCACAAAATTTGTAACAAATTTCTTATCACTTTCAATATTTTGCTCTAATGAAGAAAGAGATAAGACAAATATTTACAAGTGATAAGTGAGTTACATTTTAGTATGTTGTGTCTAATGTCGGAATGAAGGTTTTTAAAATTATACTTAAAGATCATGAGTTTTGGTCCTAATGCCAATATGTTATATGAGTTTGTGAGCTTTTGGTGAGAGTAATTGGTCTAGTTGATAGTGATGAGAAGACAACAATAAATTAATTTTATGATGTCATAGAGAGGGTGAAGGAAGTAATCAAAGCTAATATAAAAAATAGGCCTTATTTGTATACACTCTATGTTGTAGTCATCAATGAAAGATGAGAAAGGAAACTTAACTCTTGGTTGTTTACCATTGAGATATTTGTGAATCCTAATGTCTATTTTAGATAAAGTTTTACAAAGAAAGCTAAAGTTAATAGAAGAATGTTATTAATTATCACAACAATTATTGCACATAAAATGATGTAAGATCTTCTTAGCTTACAAATGGAGGTATAAAAGGATGCAGCCGACGATTTTGCAATGCCCATTATAATTCGTCAAAGATTCAAACTTAATCTAGGTATATATTATTACTTATTACTTATTTAAAATGAATCATCAATTTATTTTGTTTACTAGGTTGCCTTTGTTGTTTTACAATAGTTTAGCGCGATCAATTCAGAATTGGTGTTCTATAATTACAAAGATTTATAATTCAAATTCTGAGTCAATATGTGAGTACAATTAGGTGTGAAAGGAATTTGAGCACATTTGAATTCATTTATTCGCTAAAAAAAGAAATAAAGTGGAAATACAAAAGATTGAATGATTTATTCTTTGTTCGACACAACTTAAATTTTCGAGAAAGATATGTTATCATTATTAATTTGAATATAATTTCTTGTAATTTATTAATAATTTAATTTTATTTGTTTATTACAACTCTTAGTAGAATAATTAGTTATATGAATCCAATTTACCTTGACCATATCGATCTTTTAACATGTTGATTTTTTGAGGATCCAAATTTCATAGGTAAGTGACTTGGAAGAAAAATTTAGATTAGAAAATATTGACATGTCGTTTGATGCAATAAATTTGAATGATAATGATGAAGAGACTGCTCTCAATGATAAAGATTTTGTATTTGAACACATATTTCATTGAATGAAGTTTCATGTTTTCTATTTCTCTCTTTTTTCTTTTAATGTCACATATATTTGTTACATATGTTAAATTATATATATGTAATATAAATAAAAACTTTTAAAAATCAATGTTTTTATTTCATATTTTACTTTTACCCTATTGTGTTCCTCGAAATAAATCCTAACTATAATGCTTGTAGAGTCATGGACCTATATTACTCTTAATATATGGGGTTTTGATGTAATTATTTTTTATTATATGATGTAAATTTTAACATTTTAAGTATTTTTTGTATTATTCACAGTATTATATCTATATGATAATTAAACAAAATTTATATTAATTATGATTATCGTTTATATTTGAAAAATGATAAAAGTAATATTAATAGAAATAGGGAGATAATTATTATTTCAAATTTATATTATTATAAAATTTGAGACATATTTGATTTAAAATTAATATTTATATAGCACAACATATTAAGAGATAGGTTTGTAACTTATAAAATTTTAGAAATATTTTATAATTTTAAAAAATTACTTGAAACGATATCTGATATTAACTAATATCGATACCAATACTGTACTATATTAGAATTAAATTCAATACCAAATTCAGTAAGAAATTCATAACATTACCAGTGACTTCATGGAAAGTATTACAGGATCAGTGAACACAACCTTTTGTATCTTTTTTTTATAAATCTAATTCATTTAAGAAAAAAAGTAAACTTGGAAAAGACGTACTCTTAACTGAATTTTAGCAAATGAAAACATTAATTAGGTGGAAATACAATTTCGAATATCAACATTATAAGATATTTTCTTTTTCAACTGAACTGGCGGACACAGATAGTAAGCCAAATATATGACGACAAAAACTAACGCTGCCGACATCACATTCTTAGTCTTAGGCAATCAAGGCGAATCGCTGTTGGCTCGTTAAAGTTGATCAGTTCGCCACAATGTCTACCACGTGGTAGTAGTGTAATGCCACCACGTACGCTTATAAAAAAATTCATGCTTATTTTATAATTTTTATTAGTTCTTTGATTAAATATTTAAAGAAAAAAATGTTATTTAAAAATATTTTAAAAAATTGATTTGAAAATGTATGAAAGCTTTTATTTTAGTACATGTCTTTTAGTTTTACCCTGTTACGTACGCGCCCCACATAACCGACAAGGTTGACTGCAGCGTCTGGTTTTCACTCTATTATTGGCACATTTTTTTTGGGTGGTTCTTGTTTTTCAATTGTGTACTTATTTATGTATTGTCCAAACCTTGTTTTAGACCATGTTTTACATGACTTCGCTCGAAGGAATATTCTCCAAGAGTTACATGTCTTGCTTCTTACAATACTTGGAAAATGGAATCATATCCACCAGATTAAGCTCTTCTCTAATTATGAATTGTTAATCATCTTTCCAACCCTTTTTCTTCTCTATAGGTCTAATGAAATGAGCAAGTACTTGCCTTTGCAAATACATGGATAGGGTAGGGTTTTCAATCTTTTTCATGCAAAATACAAAGCATGAGAGGTTTTTTTCAATTTATTTAAGCACTCGATTACTTTTTTT
>JANQBM010000007.1:15012889-15024015 GCA_025594535.1 Erythroxylum domingense | reverse complement strand
ATCAATATCAATTCATATATAAATGAATATCAAATTAATGAAAAATTCCTTTCACTTTATTAATCAAAATAAAGTTTATACAAAAGTGTTAAAGGCGATTGCCTTTATAGCTCTACTTTAATAATCTACCACTTGCACTAAAGTCAATCACCTTGGTATCTAATACCATAGGCGAGTACACAAGATTCAAATTTTATTTGTGGAAGTGGCTTAGTCAAAGGATCAATGATGTTCAGATCTATGGGTACTCTCTCTATCTTCACGTCACCTCTATCAATTATCTCCCTGATCAGGTGATATCTCTTGAGTACGTGCTTGGACCTCTTATGAGACTTTGGTTCCTTAGCTTGAGCAATACCCCTATCAATGTCACAGTATAACAATATTGGGTCTACTATGCTAGGAACCACTCCAACTTCCATAATGAACTTCTTGATCCGGTCAGCTTCCACTTCCACAGCTATAATGTACTTTGACTCAGTCATTGAATCTGCAATCATCTCTTATTTGGAACTCTTCCAACTGATTTCTCCACCATTTAGTGTGAAAATATAACCAGACTAAGATTTAGAGTCATCCTAGTCAGATTGAAAACTGGCATCTGTATTATCACTCACTATGAGATCTCCATTTCTATATATCAAGAATACATCCTTAGTCCTTCTCAAGTACTTTAGGATAGTCATGACAACCACCCAGTCAGGATCCGATTGATATTTGGTTGTAACACTTAGAGCATGCGATATATCGAGTCTTGTACATAACATAGCATACATGATTGATCCTACTGCCAAAGCATACAGGATCATACTCATGCCAATCCTATTATCTTGTGTTTGAGAGTTTTATCCCTTGTGTCATAGGAAGGAACCCTCTCTTGGATTGATCCATGCTAAACCTATTTAGCACTTTATCTATGTATGTTGATTATGAAAGACCTAGCAACTTCCTTGATCTATCTTTGTAGATCTTTATTCCCAATATATAAGTTGCTTCTCTAAGGTCTTTCACGGAAAAATTATGGGACAACCAAATGTTAACTGATTGCAAACTTGAGACATCATTTCTCATTAGTAATATGTCATCTATATATAACATAAGGAATATGATAGCAGTCCTACTAACTTTCTTATACACACAAGGTTCATTAGGATTTTGTGAGAAACCAAACTCTTTGAATGTCTCATCAAATCGAATGTTCTAACTCTTAGATCCTTGCTTCAATCTATAAGTGGATTTCTCAAGCTTGCATACTTTTCTGTCTTCTCTGGATATGAAGCCCTCAAGTTGTATCATATATACATCCTCAACTAAGTTTCCATTTAGGAAATCCTTCTTTACATCCATTTGCCATATTTCATAATCATAATAAGCAGCAATGGATAGGAGTATTCTAATGGATTTAAGCATAGCTATGGGGCTAAATATCTCGTCATAGTCAACTCCTTATCTTTAATGATAACCTTTAGTGACTAGCCTTGCTTTATAGGTAAACACAATACCTTCCATGTTGATTTTCTTCATGAAAATCCACTTACACCCTATGGGTTTTAACCCTTCGGGTGAGTCAACCAAATTCCATACTTGGTTTTCATACATGAAATATATTTTGGACTTCATGGCTTGAAGCCATTTTTTAGATTTTGAACTCTTCAGCGCCTTTTTATAGGTTGTAGGCTCATTGTCCTCTATGAGCAATATGTCATTTTGTTCGCTTACGAGAAATCCATATCTCTCTAGAAAATTGCATATCTTACTTGACCTACGAACAATTTGTGTGTTAGAAGGTTCAATTGTTATCTCATCTTTGTGAACAACAATTTCGGGTTGAGGCAATTGATCTGCATCTGTTTAAGTATCATAAACTTCATCAAGTTCAACTTTGCTCCCACTGTCTTCTCCTTTCTCTAAAAAGACAGCATGCTTTGGGACAAACACCTTTTATTCTAAAGCATTATAGAACTGATACCCAACTATTTCCTTAGGACATCCTATAAACAAACATTTATCATATTTCGCTTCAAACTTTTCTGATTGAATCCACTTCATATAAGCCAGACAACCCTGGACTTTTATATAAGAAAGATAGGGCCTTTTTTTAGTCCATATCTCATATGGAGTAACTTCAACTGCCTTTAAAGGGACTCTATTTGTAACATAAATAGCAGTCTTGAGTGCATAACCCTAAAAGGATTTCAGTAGATCTGCTAAGCTCATCATTGACATTACCATGTCTAACAAGGTTCAGTTTCTCCTTTTAGCTACATCATTTTGTTATAGTGCGTAAGATGGGGTCTAATGGGATACTATCCCATTATTTCTAAGATAAGTTAGAAATTCCTTATTTAAGTATTCACCACCTTGATCTGATCGAATGTCTTAATACTTCTATTGAGTTATTTCTCTACTTCATGTCTAAATTTTTTGAACATTTCAAACGCTTCAGACTTGTATCTCATTAGATACACATGCCAATATCGTGAGTAATCATTGATAAAAGTATTGAAGTGGATAAAACCACCTCTAATATAAATGGACATCGGACCATATACATCAGAATGTATTAGGTCTAATAGCCCATTCATTTGTTTACCTTTTCCTTTAAAAGATAATTTAATCATTTTGCATAATAAGCAAGATTCACTTGTGTCATATGATTCATAATCAAATAACCCTAGGCTACCATTCTTGTGTAGCTTAATCATGTGTTTCTCACTGATATGGCCAAGTCGACAATGTCATAAGTAAGATGATCTTAAGTTATCTCTTTTTTGTCTTTTATTGTAATTGATATTTAAAATTAGATTGGACATATCTAATATGCAAATTCTATTGCAAAATATAGCAGTACCAGACAACATTTCATTCAACTTAATTAAACAACCATTGCTTGAAAAAGTTAAATGAAATCTCGCTTTATTAAGACATAAAATAGATACAATGTTTTTAGTCACAACGAGTATATAATAGCAATTTTCCAAAACTAACTCTAGCCCACTAAGAAGATACAAAACATATATCTCTACAGCTAACGCAGCAACTCTTGCTCCATTTCCCACACGTAGGTCTATCTCTCCCTTCTTGAGTGGTCTATATCCCTGAGACCCTGCATATCAACACATATATGTCAGTCACATCCGGTATCTAATACCTAAATATTATGTTCAGAAATAGTATTAACCTCAATGATAAATATCAAATCTGAAGTAGACGGTGGGGAATTTAATGCCTTCTTTTGCTTTAGTGACTCCAGATAAGCTTTGCAGTTACTCTTCCAATGTCCTTCCTTGTTGTAATGGAAGCATATACCCTTTAGTGTTGTCTTCTTTGCCTTCTTCTTGGCTACACCTCCTACTGGCTTCTTGGACTTCTTTTTCTTTTAGTTCTTCTTTCAAGAACCAGAAGCAAAGTCCACCAGCATCACAGCCTTCTGCCTTTCTTGACAGTCTACTCAGCTGTTTTGAGCAAATTAATCAGCTTAAGTATCATTGTGGATGTTTGGTTCATCTTATAGTTAAGCACAAACTGTGAATAACTATTGGTCAAACCAGTTAGAATTAATTCTATTTTTAATTCATGATCTATTATGAAGCCTAAAGTGACTAATCTCTTAAAGTATCCATTCATCTTCAGCACATACTGCACTAGAGATGATACCTCGGCCATCTTAGAATGAAAAAGCAACCTCAAGATCTCGAACCTTTCAAACCGAGCTTGCTCATCAAACAGTTCCCTCAGATGGTAGACTATGGTTTGAGCATCCATAGCCTCATGTTGCTTCTGTAGTTCTTGTGACATTGAGGCCAGCATTATACAGCTAGCCAACTCACTATCATCCGGTAGCTTCTTATAAGCTTTCTGATCTTCATTAGATGCATCGACAATAAGGGGATCAAGAAGTGGTTCATCTAGGACATATCCTAGTTTTTCAGATTTGAGAACAATTCTTAAATTCTGTAGCCAATCTAAGAATTTATATCTTGTGAGTTTGTTGGAATCTAATATGGAGCGTAAGTTCACACCAGAAGACATTGTGCGATTCAATAACTTGGAAGAATGAGAGAAAATATTAGAATGTACATTAATGCATATCGATAAGGGCTTTAATCACATACATTATAAGTCCGACTATTCTTATTCAAATCCATAACCTTCACTACGAATTCGAGAAAACTTATAGTTTTCTTAATAGGTCGATATTCGATATCACCAAAAATGATCTTGGGTATACCCAACAAACCATCTTAGATCAATCAGTAAGTATCATTCATACCAATTGCATTCATTTATGCAACTATCGACTTATGCCATCAACTGTTGATTTACCACACTCATTAGGTCATAAACTCTTGATTTGTATACATCCCATGTATATAACCCAACTTTGCCTCTATCCATATCAACCTTAAGTTTACCCAACAAATGAATGCTTCCAGTTAGGACCAAACCATTAATCCAAAAATCTAATTTCCATGGTTTGAACATATTCGTGTAGAGTGGGCTTGGGTTTAGCTAACAACTCAACTCTAAAAGAACTCTGGTTCTTACCATATCAATGGAAGGTGTAAGTCCTAATATTCAGTTCAGGGATTTATTCTTTGGTCTCATCACTACTTGGATCATCTTGAATATGTGTGTCACATATATACATTTAGATTACAAAAAACTCAATTAAATTGAGCCTATATCCATAACTACCCTTAAAATGCATCCAATGCATGTGTCATACAAAGGAGGTTTAATTTAGGTTGTTACTTGACTATGAATCTAAAGTTTGTGATTTGATTTAACTCTTGAACCTAATTGGGTACTAATGTTAGACTTGGCTAATTCAAATTATGAATGTGATTCGATTAGGAACACTAAAATTTAATTATTTTGATGTTCAAATTAAACACTGTAATCCTAGTTTATATGTCTTTATCTAGTCACACTAGAAATGTTATGCTCTACTTGGATTAATTCTAAATTAATACCTATGGTTTCCAAAATTCTTGTACATCAATTATTCATCTATAATATCCCTAGGTTATCTCAAATTTATCTAAACAATTTCGACACTAGTCAAAATTATCTTAACAGCTAAGATCGTCAAGATAAATAAGTTAACCTACTAGACACTAAAGGCACCGATTTGATATTCAAAAAATTTTCGAAATCCTAATTTCAAGAACATGCATTAAGCATGTTATTAACATCAAAATAATACATTTCTTATCACATAAGAACTTTATTAAGGTCTTATAATTGAAATACATACATTATAAGTCATTAAGTAAGTCAAGTCCATCAACTTCAAAAAAGTTCACCAATGTTGACTTTTACTTGATTTAATAATTGAATCAAATTCAATTAATTATGGAAAATTTCCAGAGCCTAATAAACATTCTAAATGTGTCTAACAAAAAATTCTAGAGCCTAATTCTTAGGAATTATTAATTAATAAATTGGAATAAGCCAGCACATCACATGTGTATGACACTTGTCATGTTACTTCTAACACTAGTCAAACATTACATCACGCATGCATAAGATAATCATTTTAATAACAAGTGTCATGCATCTCATACACATGGAAATATCTCATCTTGCATGTGCATTCATAAAATTTATAAAAAAAAATTATAAAAATTAATATGGAATTTATATGGATGCATGTTCTTCACATTTCCAGAATTTCCCAAAACTTCATACATGCATCAAGCTAAAACTAAATTCGTAATAAAATAGCAAATACTATTGAATTACATTTTCCTTTTACAGAAACATAACATAACACCTTATAAACATTTATGTGAAAGAAAAATAGAAAAAATTCTAGAATTATTACGAAATTTTCAAAATCAACACATGTATTCAGTTTTCCAAAAATTCCTAGAAACCAACATATGAACAGTATGGATATTAATTCAAAATAAAATAGAAAATGACATTCAATTGTAATTTCCTTAGACAGAAACATAATATAACACATTATAAACATTTTTGCGAAAGAAAATCAGAAAAAAAAACAATTTTTCTACATTTTACATGAATTATTTCAAATCAACATGCATGTCAATCACAACCCAACAAACACTTTGCACATGTTCAATACATCATCTAATACATACATAAACTTGCTCTGATACCACTATTGGGTTTGCCATGGTTGCATGCATCACATGCATGTGTATATAGTGAAAGTGTCGGAATCTAGATTCTGACACTGTAACAGCTTGGAAAAACATAATCATACATGCATATATATATATATATATATATATAAGAACATGAAATATAAAACTTTTGCCTTTTGTTTGTCCTCCTTTCTTGTTTCTTCTCCTTGTTTGGGTTGCTGCAAACACCAAACCCTTTCTTGATCACCCAAGAACACGTAAAGAAGATGAAGAAATAATGTGTAAGGGTGATTTGAGCACCAAACTAGATGAGTTCTAGTAGATGCTCAAGTTGATACAAGATAGATCAAGACTCTTGTTACATGCACTTTGATTTATGCAACAATTGCATATATTGCAAGAACAGGACTCTTGATACCTCTCTCTCTCTCTAGAACTCTTCTATAGCCCTAATGCTCTCACTTGAGTGTGTAAGAAGTGGAAAAACCTTGTGTACATAAGTCAAAAACTCACTTATGTACTCATTCCTGCCCTCTGTCATAATCATGGCAGACTTAAAAAATAGGTTCACCTTCGGCCACGACCGTGGTCTATGAGCCATGATCATGGCCTACTTAAAATTGGCCATAAATACTATGTTTTTCATTTGATCTTTTAGACGTGTGACCCTTAAGTTCTTGGTTATTTTAGGCACTTTAATTAACTCTTAATTCAAGCAAATCATGAAGGGTTTCATGATGTCATTTGGCAAAATATAAGTGGATTAACACATGAGCTCTTCGATAGTTAATTATCTAACTTATGAACCTTTCCGTAGACAATTACTGTGTAATTCGTTCTTTCATCATACTATACCCTACTTGGTTCGAAGTATGGGCTATGTGTCAACTCCTACTAGACTAACTACGTCACATCTAGTCCAAGTGATGTTAGTTCTTGTCCTGAGATCTCATTACTCTATGTGTCAATGAAGACTTTCTTCATGATATATAACTGCTCTGGCCAGAGACTCCTAAGTAATGACCCCGACAAGAGGTCGTGGGTATTATCTCCTTCTATTAGGAGTGGTGAATCCTTTATTGTTTACCCAATTACCTTCGAATACAAATAGTTGTACCCAATCACCATTCTAAGGGCGACATTATCTTGAGGTAATAAGGATGATGTCAAAGCACAGGATTGATATCTAAGATATCCTTGAGTAGCTCAAGTCTAAGGATATTTGTACCATTGCTATGATGAGATTAATCATTGACATTTGATATATCATCCATATGATAATGTCATAGCAGGTCATCCGATGAACTTACTATCATTAGTGATGAGCTTCCACATATTAACTCTAAACATCTCATGTTTACAGTTTGTGAGATTCACTGATTGATCAAATCAAGGAGTATAATATGCTCTAGTCTGTTTGGATTAATAATGTCCTGTCTTATTAATCCTATGACTAGGGATTATTTAGATACTAACATAATTGCACATGATAGGAATCTCATTATCATGATCTCATCATGATTTCCTTTATGTTATGTTTTGTATCATGGACTTCATTAATTCGATTTAAGATCAATATCAATTCATATATAAATGAATGTCAAATTAATGAAAAATATATTTCGCTTTATTAATCAAAATAAAGTTTGTACAAAAGTACTAAAGGTGATTGCCTTTAGAGCACTAATCTAACAAACTCAAAATTTTAACTTAATGAATTATGAATTATAAGTTATGAATCCTATTTTTATATATAATTCACTTCAGTTTTATATCTCGTTATGACATATGATTAATCTACTTACGAATTTCTAATAAAAATAAAAAGAACACAATAGTCAAGGTATAGCAGTAAAGCAAAAGCATATTATAATCAAAGGGTAAGAAGAATAAGTGGAGAAGGGACAAATTTAGCTAATTATCTATCATTAAAATTAATATTATTTAAGTTATTCTTGTATATCTTAATATATGAAACCATTAATTTTGATGATCATAAATAATGGTCCATTTCAAAGAATTAAAGCACCTTTCGATGTGGATAAACTGAGTCAGTAACAAAGTAGGAAAATCATGCCATAGGATAGACTTGATTGGGGATTTGTTAATTTGGTAGGTCCAAAACAAGTAAATATAAATGCTTCGTTAATCAAAAGAGGCAATTTTCGAGTGCTAACCCCAATCAACATCCCAGCTCGAATTAGAATCGACAAATAGTTAGCCGGTTCTGATAAGGAAAGGTTAACAGGAAATACGTTTGGTTTTGTTAATTTATTCTTCTACCTTCTAATCTTGGAATAATAAAAATGGATTGGACCTATCATTTACTCACAAGTCAATTAAATGCAATGCCTGACATGTACATTGTAAAGAAAATTTGGACATTAATTTAATACGAAAATTACATCCAAGATAATTACAATCTAGGGGGCACTTGGTTCACAAAGGGGAATGGGAATGAGAATGTGAATGAATATAGTAAGGAATGAGAATGAGAATGAATATAGTAATTTATGATGGTTGGTTAAGATGAAGAAATGATTACCATTACCATAGATGGTGGTTGGTTTGTTAAAAATATTAGAAACAAAAATTTGTTAAATTTTTGTTTTATATCAAAATTTAAACATATTTTAATTGATTATATTTAATTTATGCACCCTATTTATAATGATAAAATGTTTAAAATCAAGTATATTGCACTATTTCCTTTCAGATAGCTTTTGAAGAAAAAAATGCTATAATATTTTCTTGCATCAACATATCACTAGTTACATAATATCCTCAAAATATAATTTAATCATCCAAAATAAATAAATATAATTCTCGATATAACCATAATATCCACCATTCCATTGCTATAGTAAAATCAAGTAACATAGTTTAATACAATTTACATTCTTCGGATAATGCAAAAGATGTAAAATATGATAGCTATACAAAATACCCTAACAAAAAGTCTTTAATTGATGCAAAATAACCAGGTTAACACTATAAAGTTTGTTTGCATCATAACTACAAAATTAACAACTAATACAAAATAACCTGGTTAGGCAACATCAATTGCATCAATATATGACCCACCTGAATAGAAGAACTGGTATGAAACTTAACTACAGTCAAGATTCTAGATACCGACTTTAATGTTTTGGTTTAAAGAAAATTAGCAACTTTGACAAAGAAAACACCATCATGCTTTGAATGACTTGAAAAGTATACACAAGTTCTAAATACAAGCGGTGGATGTTAGCGGTAGTGTGAGGAGCGGTAGTTCGTGGGATGAAGAGCTTCGTGGGTTGGAGATTAAAGAAGGCGAGGCTTCGTGGGCTGGAGATAAAAGAAAAAGCTTCTTAGGTTAAAGATTAAAGAATGCGAGGCTTCGTGGGTTGGAGATTAAATAATGAGTGAAGAACTTATTATCCAATAGTGATAACAGTTAAATGAGCTCAAAAGAATTCAAAGAACTTGTCTTCAAATCAACTATACATTCCCCTCTGAAGGTAACTAAATTTTGCAGCAAAATAAGAAAACAGATACCAGGGCTGGGTTGTCCCACTCTAGGAATTCGTAAGACACGCATGTTGTGACAAGAAATCCCTCATAGTAAAGCTTAAAACAATCAGATACTTATATCCTTTTCTAGTACTTCCAACATAGCCATCTGGTGTCCAGCTCATTATGTCCCATTTGATCGTAATGTTTCCAGTTGGGTCGAGAGGATCATAGGCTTCTGCAAATAAATCAACACCTCAATGAGAAGTTGAATATCCAAGATTTAAAAAATTCCATTCCAATCCACTAGTAGTCAAAGCAGCCAGGACCAAAGATGACAAAAGAAACAAAGTTCACCACACGGCAGAAGGGAGAAGCACGTGGATTAAGTGCCCAAATCCAAACGTTCAAGTTTTGAGTTTAAGAGTGGCAGGAAATCATACCTTTGGTGAGGCATATATCCAAAAACAATATCTTATAAATCAAAGTAATGAAAACAAAACAAACAGAAACTGTGAGATTATAAAGTGAAACAGTATGATAGAAAACTCAGTTTCTCTTGCAATAGATTTGAACACAAATGCCTTAAATACTACAAATCACTTTGTCCTGGAGATACTACAAATCACTTTGTCGTGGGTTGGAGATTAAAGAATGCGAGGCTGAGCTTCGTGGGTTGGAGATAAAAGAAAAAGCTTCGTGGGTTGGAGATATTTATCTATAAATCATGCGTAATTTTTCATTTTCAGAAAAGAAAATATAACATGATGATGGAGATGGAGAGGCATAGACAAAAGATTCGTGGGTTGGACAGCTTCATGAGTTGGAGATATTTATCTATAACTCATGCATAATTTTTCGTTTTCAGAAAAGGAAATATAGCATGATAATGGAAATGGAGAGGCATAGATAAGAATTTGGGTTGATGCAGATATTGCGGACTAGCTGAAACCGCAAATCCCTACAGCGACATTGATGGTGGCGATGCAGGTAATGCAAACAGAAGTGTGAGAGTCTTAAGGGTGTCTTGCAAAATCAAAGGGTTCCTCTCACAGATGAATCGTAGATGGTTGTCGAAAGATTGGAGAAAAAGCAAGAATTCGGTCAAGTCACAATAAAAGCGCACGAAATATACAAAAAAATTACTCCCATTACTCTCCTAATTGGGAGGAATGGAGTAAACCCTCAAAATAAAGAATGATACTATTACCTATCCAATTATAACTCTTCATCGGGCATTATTTTTCATTTTACTTGTTTCTCATTCTCCCCAAACAAGCATATCCCTAGTGTATTATAAGCGCAAATCAGGAAAGAAATATGTTTTATTTTTTGAACGAGGCGTACACCAATTAGTATTTCATGGCAAAATATGACTGACTAGGAATCAAAAGTGTACCTTGACATCTTCGTAGATCTCAATGCAAATTAGTGATCGTTTAAAGTTCTTCGTTTGTGATGTTGTATTGTGCAGTTTTAGAATCAAAACCCCATTAAAGACTTCACCAGAATCGA
>JANQBM010000007.1:14979186-14989646 GCA_025594535.1 Erythroxylum domingense | reverse complement strand
CACTAAATGGTCATTTAGTTTCACTTATGTTCTTCTATTGTAGTTTTTTTGTTGTATGTTTTATGTTTTAGATTTTTTGTTTTTAGTTTTTAGTTTCAGTTTTTCTTTCAAATAAAAACAAAAACTTGTTTAGTTGATAATAATGTAGTTATATTTTTATTACTAATGATATTACATATTAGATAAAATTTGAAGATAAAGTTTTTAATTAATTAATTTTATTTTTTATCTCTTATATAATATTTATTAATACATTATTAATAAAAATATTTTATTTTTTATTAAAATAAATAAATTTTTATTATATTTTAATTATTTGAAATTTATACTTTTAAAGATATTTTAATTTAATTATATTCATTAATAATTATTAAATTAATTTAATTTAATTTAATTATAAAATAAATAAATTATTAAATAAAATAAAATTATTCATAATATTATTAATATTTAATTTTGATTAATTATATATATAATATTAAATTAAATTATCTATAATTCTTATTAATAATTAATATATTAAATAATTAAATAATATAATTTTAGTTAATAGTAAATAATTTTTATTAATAGTTAATTTTGATTAATTAAATATATAATATTAATTTAAATTATCTATAATTGTTATTAATAATTAATATATTAAATAGTTAAATAATATAAATTTAGTTAATAGTAAATCAAATTATAAAAAATATAGAAGAAGAAAACAAAATTACTTTTTATAATTTTCATAAATTTTAAAAACTAAAAAAATCAAAATCGAAAATAAAAACTAAAAATTTAAGGGATCGTTTAGTTCTACTTCTATTTTTCTATTGTGATTTTTAGTTTTTGTTTTTAGTTTTTAACAAAAATCTGTTTGGTTGAAGTTTCTGATATAAAAATTAAAAATAAAAACTTGTTTGGTTAAGATATGTAATAAAAAACAAAAAAAGCATGTTTAATTTTATCCTGTTTCTATACTCTTATGTTAATAATTTTAATATAATATATTACGTTTTAAAATTAATTAATTATCATTATGGCTAAGATTAAATTATACACATTAATGTGTAAAAAATTTACTCATTAATTGTATACAATAAAATTGTATAATTTAGAAAATTATATTAAGTCATTCTAATTAATAAAAGTCTATCATATTATAATTCTTAAAAACATGATAGTACTATCATTTAAAAAAATATAAATCAATTAAAACTAATATAATCATTCCACGTTTGTCTAACAACGTCATCTCGCTTCCAAAACATACTTCGAAGTTGTACTAGAGTGATACTATATTCCACTTGAGAACTAGCATCTTTATTTTCACTTTCCCTAATTTGTTCTTCATTTTTAGCATAACTGTCAAATAATTCATCGCTTTGTCCGTACAACTAATATAATTGTGTATAACACAACAAGCAATAACGATGTATTTTTTTTTCTTCATATCATAACTCGACATGTTTTTAAGTATAGGAAAACTTGCTTTTAGAACCCCAAAACTTCTTTTAATAACATTTCTTAATGAAGAATGTCCGTGGCATTAACTTGACTATTAAATGAGTCGTAATCAATTCCTATTTCTTTGAGTAAGTTCTTGAAAATCTTCAATCTAGCCCTTAATCTATTATATTATACTTATTCTTTAACTAAATATTAGTATACTCCTTATTGAATTTTGTTTGAAGACTTGCCTTAATATTCTTCCAACCAAATTTGGAAAAGTTAGTAGTTGTTCGATTTCCCTTTTTTACTGCTTTAACCATCAGGGAGATTAAATAAATTTGTATGATATCATTCCATACCTTATCTTTTTCATTTATTTCTACACAATCATTGGAATCATTCATATTGTACAAACATTCAATCACTTAATGTAATCACATATAAGTGACATCAATCACAACAAATTCTACAAAGTATTAAATTTTAAAAATAATATATGTATGATGTATGTCATATGCATTCAAACACATGTGTTTTTAACAATGTTAACCATTTATGTGGTAATTACTCCAATGAATTTGAATGCATTCTAGTTGTTCTCGTCTGACTCCCTGAAGACAACTCCAACTTAGCAGTCCCTGCTAGATATTTACTAAGGTGAGATCTTACAAAACAGGTATTCCATATCTTGATATGACATTTATCCACCTTAACACCTCATGCATGCCTAATTTCAAAATTATTTTCAGTTTCTAGGCAATATAGTATCAACCACCTAAGATGAATGTGAATATGGTACTTCTATCAACTTCATTGAGAGATTCCATTTGCTTCTCATATCTGGACTCAATTTTGAGTCTATACCATAAGCCAAGATGATTTCCCTATTCTAGTGAATAGTATTATCTTCTAACAATTTTTTTTAGCTTTTACATTAAGCAACTTAGAGCATTATAAGTCTATTATTATGCTCTCTCAAAATTCATCTATGTCCATACTTTACATCGATGACTGGTTTCCATAATTGAAACTAAATATTTTGTTGATATATAAGCAAAGACGAAACCAGGGTCTTTCTAATGCGTATTCTTACAAATGACCAAAAGAAAAAATTTTAACACTTTAATTTCACAAAAAGTATTGCCAAAGATAAGTTACTACATTGTGATAAAAAGAAGATTTTACAAAACTTCCTTTTAAAAGAAATGTGAAAACGAGTAGGTAAAAGGATTAGTATTGAATAATTGTCGCAAACGTGTGAAGAAAAGGCAATGAGAGAAAATGGAAGCAGGTTCAACATGGCTATTAATGGTACTACACACTAAAAAGAGGATAAGGGACTTGCAATGGTAACCTTGAAACTCTAAGAGGAAATTAACATAAAATGGGAAAGTAAACTATTATGCATTAGGTTAGATATGATATTAAAATTCTAACAAGAAATTCAACCTAAACATTGAAATGATTATGAATGGGACGGAAAGAAAAATGCAATGTGCCCACTCAAATTTGACAGGATCTTTCAAAAGATAGATTAACAATTGATTAGAAGGATGCTCTATTGCAACATGAAACTTATAAGAAATCTATCATCTTCTTATTAGGAAAACATTATCAAAATTAAGGAAGGATTAAATAAGATACAAAATGTAAAAAGGAGACCTTATGGTTCTAAGCTCCAAAAAGCACAACCTTCTTTATATGAATGGTCAGAAAAAAGAAATAGAGAACAATTGGGGGAGAATGTTATACTCAACTATGTAAATTTTTTTTACTCATTCAGCATATTCATTCAAGAAGCACTATATGAATAAAAACAATAAAACTGAAATCAGTTAAAACAGCAAATTCCATCGCTTCAAATTCCAATGATCATAGTGAATACGTTCATAAATCTTTAATTAAAATAAACTTCAATCTTAACTCATAGACAACTCATTCACAAAAGATCTTGTTAGCTACAGAACCAGTACAAGTTAAGCTCGCTAAAGATTCCCACTTTATTTTGAAGTTTAGGACCTTAAGGATTGTAGGAAAACTTTTATGATCTGTTATATATAGAAAAGTGAAAGAAAATAAAATAAGAGCGAAGTTGATGAATTAAGAATTTAGTTTCAATTATGCTACAATGATGTGTCTTATTGTTGTTTTCTTTCACTTCTCTTATGTGTGAGACATGTTTTAGGAGACAAAGATGATTGGAAAAGAAGATCGTGAAAGTGTTAGTGTTTTCGTTGATTTCTAGTTGCAGAGAAAGCTTTGAACGCAAGTAACAATAGACTCAAAAGCAAATGTAGCAACAAATAAGAAAACAAACAAGAAAAGGGTATACCTGGGGAAATCACAGCATAGAAGACGTTGAAGTCGGCGCAGAAAAACCAATATGATTTATTTTTGTGAAACAAAAAACCTATTTTAAAAATACACAAAAACGTAATTTTTACATTTTTGTAAGTTTGTTGTCGTTTTCTTATTTTTAAAAACAAAAAATGAAAATAAGCTTCGACAAAAAACGTTTTCAGCGTTGTTTCTTTATTTACAAAAACATCAACAAAAAACTAAATAAAAAAAGAACCAAACAAGCCCTAAACAAACAAGTTTTTTTACTAAATTTGAAAACAAAAATTAAAAATATAAATGGAAACAAGCAGGCCTTAAAACTATCTTTGTCAAAGGAAAACATTTATACAGTGAAGAACCATACGCTTACACATGATACATTCACTAAGTCCCAACCTAAGAGCAAACATTATGCTTTCATATATGACTCACAACCTATTCGTAGAGTTCAATACTCTTAAGGGAAGAATAGGCATAATTTTTATAATAACATGCAAACACACTCAAACCTCTATAAAATCATGCATCACATCTTTATTCATAGTAAACATCATACATATAATTATAGTATGACTTTTCACCATCCTAGGGGCCCAATCAACACATTTAATGTTCAAAAGAAAATTTTCTCATTATGCATACAGACATTGAATTCCAAACAACGCATTTATGTATCATCATTACTCATATAACATGGAACGTCATTTTTATGATAAATTTGGACATATTGATAGATTTTGCCTTATTAAACAAAGAATTTTAAGCAAAACTTTGAAAGTGTAGGTTAAAAACAAGAAGTAACCAAACAATCAAGGCGTCATGCTTGTTTGGTTTCCTAAAACTTTTTAATTACCTTATTTTATAAGGCTATTAGAGAAGAAAGATCAAATGATATGTAGTAGAGATTATAGCTATTGAATTGAGCATTACTTTTAGAATATATATCTTTTATCTCGATGAATATAATATTCTTCCCTCCAAGAAAGTCTTGAAGATATTTTTGTAGGATATGGAGAATTTAACTCCTAAAACTAACCATCATAACTTCTCAAATTGTTGAACCAAGTGAGAATGAGAAAATGATGAGATTCCATTAATGAATTGAGAATTTAAGAGGAATCTTTATTTAAATATTTGACAAGTAATATTCAATATAAGGTAATTATTAATTAATAATTTAGAAATATGTGATTACTTGCATGTATGTGTCATTTAGAGTATAAATCCTTGGTGACGACTATTTTGAGTTTGAATTATAAATAAAGTGTTTTCAAAGTGTGAGTCTTAGCACCTAGAATTAAAGACTATATGTAAAATAAGGTCACTAAGTTAGAATTTACATCAATTGGGTTAGTATTTCTGTAAACTTTTGAATAAGGATAAATCTTGCTTAATTAGAGAAAATTTAGTTTTTGATAAGGCCCTTTGTATGATCAAATTCTTTTTTATTGATATTTAATTGGTTAATATATGTTTTAATATTATCTTATTGAAGTTTTGATATTTTAATTTGAATTTTAAAGACGATTCCTTAAGCTATCTAGTTAATTTGTCCTTCATTATCTTAGTGTGGTCGACCAATATTTTTAGAATTCACTACTTTTTGCTTTCAAATGAGTATGCTGGTTTTTTAGTTGCTAATTTAGTTAATCTTATTAACCAACCAATGTTCTTTAGTGATCAACAACATCCTAATGTATGACATTATTTTATCTTTTCAGTGAGTTTGTTCTTTGTTTCGTCAAAGCTCTAGTCACCCAATTACTCATATTAATCAACTAATGTTTTGGAGTGGTCCACCAATGTTCCTTTTGTAAAGAAATTTTACAGTTCTAGTATGATTTGTGATAAGGTTTATTCATAAAAGGGTAACCAAAATTCCATAATAGTCGACCAATGTCTGATCTTTCAGGGAAGACAATTAAGTTAACTTGTGACATATTTGGTAGATATATAAGGCTAACCACAATCTTTCACTGGTCAACCAGTTTCCTTAAGTGATCGACCAATACACATGATTTAATGCTTCCCTCCTTTATTTTGTTGCTATTTTCCTTTTTTCTTGTTTAAGGCTCCTTAAAATCCTAGATAACGCGCTTGTATCTTAAAAAAAAAAACACCACATCCTATTGCTAATAGCTACCTCATTTGATTTTTGTCCTCTTTTTATTAAAGATCTTTATAATTCTCACTCTCCTTGGATAAAAACCCTAATTTTAGGATTACTTGATAATGATCATGTATTTTCCATAAATTACATTATTCGTATAAAAAATTTTTCAAGTGTGATTACATCATATTTGTCATTTTAGAATTTTAAATTAGACTCTTTATTCCATCATTTTGTTTTTGAAATTTCAAACATATAAATTAGGCACTCTTTTATGAAATTAATTGTTGAATATTGCAATTAAGTTTTATTTGTTATAATTCCAACCACTAATTTTGTCAAAACTTGCCCTTTGTGTTTTAAGTGAAATTTTCAACTTAGGCATCATACTGAAATTAGGGATTTTTCAAATTAGACATAATTAGGAATGTCTCTATAAAAATTAACCTTTTGTTTTGACTCTTTAAATATTTAGTAACACTCTCTAATGAGAAAGTTTGTCAAACTTGATTAAATTTATCTTTTTAACAAAGTTAGCTTGATGATGAAACTTTACATTATGCTTTTTCTTTTATTTCTTTTCGATGATTCCAAGAAGGGGGAGAAAGTTTGGTGATGTTAGATTTAGGAGAGTGATAACATTCAAGGAGAGTGATGAAATTTAAGGGGAGCGATTGTTTTATCATTTTTTATTTCTTGTAGTTTTTATGACATGCTTGAATAAATTTATGTCATCTTTATTTACATATATTTATTTGATTTTGAATATCTCTTTTATTCTTACCCTTTTCATTCCCTGCTTAGGCGAGAATTTGGGTATGTTTGGTATAGTTATATTGAATTATATTTTATACATGAATTAAAGAGGAGCTAATCACTATCTTAAATTATGTTCCATGTGCTCAATTTTATTATTGTTCTCTAATATCAAAATATATTTTGTCATCATCAAAAAGGGGGGAGATTGTTGAACCATGGGAAGTTTCTAGTTGATGTTTTAATGATAATATAACATAATTACTACTATTGTATTTATTATTTTATTAAAAAGCAATATCAGAACAAAATGAAGTCATAAACTTAAGAAGATATTGTATGAATTTGATAAACATAAGTTGAAGTTTACAACAAACAAAATGAAGATTAAAACAAGAACTAAAGAATATGAAGGCTCATCAAGGTCATTTCAAATTTTTTATTATTATTTGTCAGCTCACTTTGTTAATTTAATGATCTAAAAGGCCCACCATACATAATTATGACGATCTAAAAGGCTTACCATACATAATTATTTTATTTTACTTTATTGCATGAGAACTTTTTTGAGCAACGAGAATGGAGTGAGTAAACAAGATGGATGCTTGTGAATTATAACACCTAAGGATAATTCATCCTTCAAACTAGATCTTGAATTTTGCTCCTTCAGTTGGTAGTAATAAGAGCAATGATAGTAGTAGAAAGGCTTGTGATGTTTTTTTAGAGCAAAGCAAACTAGGAAAGCCTTTGTTGAAAGCAATAATAAAGCAAGTAATAGTTTTTTAACTGATTCATTGTGATTTGTAGGAAGACTACGGAGTTCTCGTGTCTTATGGAGCATATTGTTTCTGGACTATCATTAATGATTTCTCCCATGTTGTATGGACTTATTTGATTATTGAAAAATCAAAAGTGCCTCAAATCATTAAAAAATTGTGTGTCATGGTAGCTAGCCAATTTAGGAAATAGGTCAAGATAGTTTGAAGTGACAATCGAACTGAATTTAATTGTTCGGAAAAGTCTTTTCTTACAAATGAAATATCCATTAAATTTTGATGGTAGGAACTCGCAACAAAAAGGGTAAGTTGAAAGAAAACATAGGAACATTTTAAATGTAGTAAGAGCTCTAAGGTTTCAAGCAAATTTACCTATGGAGTTTTGGAGAGAATATATGCTAACTTTTGGATATTTAATAAATAGGATACCCACTCAGTTACTTAATAGTAAGAGCCCAAATAAAATGTTGATTGGAAAACCGCCTCAATATAATTTAATAAAGGTGTTTGATTGTTTATGTTATGCTCATCGTCAATCTTGTGACAAAGACAAATTTGAGGAAAGAAGTAGAAAGTGTATTTTTGTTGGATATTCGTATGGGAAGAAGGGATCGCATATGTATGACATTGACAACAAAGAGTATTTCTTGTCACGTGATGTAGTGTTCTATGAGACAACCTTTCCTTTTAAGGAAGCTAATATGGGATAAAATACAAAAAGAGATAGTGTGATTACCTTTTAAATGGAGGTCATGACGGTGAGATAGTGCAAGATTTTGAATGGGAACATAAAAGTGCATCCAACGTGGAAGTGAGGGGGAGTGACATAAGCCAAAGAGGGCTGAGTGGTATGGAAGTTGGGGGGAGCAAAATGAGCCAAGAAGAACATATTACAGGTGATACATAGAAAAAGAATGAAGTGGCTATAAGGCCCTCCCATAATGACAGAAAAACAAAAATAGAAACTGAACAAATTAAGAAAAATAATGGAGAAATTGAGGTAAGGAAGAGGCCAGCAAGCAAGTGATGCAACAAAAAGAACTTGGAAGAGGATAGCGTCACAAGCAACTACCAGTAAAATTTAAAGAGTATGTGATGTATACCGCTCGTTACATAAAAGACCCCTTCACACTCGTTACCATGACATCAAAGACCGCATGTACACCTTATCCCATAGCTAAGTATATGACATGCAATAATTTTCTAACAAAAATCGAGCTTTCTTAGCAACAATGACAATAAGGACTGAGCCCATAAGTTAGTTGGAAGCTGAAGAGAAGCCATTAGAAGAGAAATTACAACTCTAAAGAACAATGACACTTGGACATTGTAGACATTGCCACTAGTGAAGAAAGAGAGGTGTAAATGGGTATACAAAATTTAAGTACCACTCATAATGGGATTGTAAAGGGGCATAAGGCTTTATTGGTCATACTGGGAAATCCCCAAGTCGAGAGTTTTGCTCTGATTGCTAAAATGGTGACTGTCTGAATACTTCTGGCAATAACATTTATTCAAAAGTGAGAACTTCACCAAATGGATGTGCTCAATGCATTTTTGCATGGAAACTTGAACGAGGAGGTCTACATGAAATTGTCCCGAGGTTTCTTAGCACCTAAAGATAAGGTAAGCAAATTGAAAAAGTCCCTAGATGGGTTGAGCATTGAAATGATGGTTTTCTAAACTTATGTCTCAAAGATAGTATGGATTCACTCAATCACATTCAGATTATTCCTTGTTTGTTTACATTAGAAATAACATATGTCTG
This sequence comes from Erythroxylum domingense, assembly GCA_025594535.1. Lineage (NCBI taxonomy): Eukaryota > Viridiplantae > Streptophyta > Magnoliopsida > Malpighiales > Erythroxylaceae > Erythroxylum > Erythroxylum domingense. The sequence goes on along the minus strand of JANQBM010000007.1, from coordinate 14,980,459 downwards.
CTTGTCTCATATATGTGGATGACCTGGTTTCTGACATTATTGGACGTGTCGCGTTGTCGTTCATTTTATGTATCTTCTAGCACTGGTCCAAAAGCTCGATTGACTCATGTACACACTCTTTACGGTGGCCGAATTAGAAACTTGCATTTTTGTTGGTCTCTGACAAGGTTACGCGCTTTAGTTTAAACTTGAAATTGTTTTACAAGATAAAAACAAGCGCCTTTCTTCCAGGTTTTTTCTGATTTGGTCATAAGTTTAAAGAATTATTTGTGACAGATTTGGCCATTGGAAAGCAAAACAGTAAATGGGAAATCAGGAAAAGAACAATGCATTATCTTTGTTACTCAAAAAGGTACAAATTCTAACTATAGAATATCTTTTTATCTATTTGGTCATAACATCCACATAAATATTTTCATATAAATTGTCCTCTAAAGACCATTACTTTCTACACATGTTAACTCTTTCAAAACTGGGAATACGATGCAGGCCTTGACAAAAGAGGATTAGATTATATTGGTAAAGACAATCAGCCAACTCCAATGTTTTTATGTTCATCAACAAAGAATCTAAACTTGGAATTTTAGCAGCACATGAAAGACAATGTGGAGTAAGCTGGAAAACCAACAGATATTGCTTGCTTTTCCTACTCATAATTTGCTTATATCAAAAGTTTATTCTAACCTTGCGCGCTTCTGGTGTGTTTCTCTCATCCAATCAAGACATTCGTCTGCAGTCCCTGTGGGATCGGCAAGCTGCCATGCAAGCAATTTTTTTTGCTGCAAGCAACAAACAACACAGAATGTGAGCTTTCTAACACCAGCAGCCTTGGGAATCTTTAAGTATTATCATCTAGGAAATGATTCTACAAAACATGTTAAGAGTGCAGGAAAGAAACCACTTACCCACTCCCTAACAAGGGGTCCTCCAGATTTGAGCTGCAAAACGTTCATAATTTCTCTCCCAGAAACTAGGGGCTTCACATCCCAAACTTTCTCGAGACCTGTATTTCAGAAAATAGCACTTCAATTGTAGAAAGTTTGTTTTAATGAATGAACCTCAATCATAGCATTTGATGCCAAGACATTTCAATCACCAGCTCAATCATCACAATCTACTGCAGGTTATGATAATTTCACATCTTTTTCTGGCTTACAAGTAGGAAAATAAGCATTCTTATTCTTTGGAGACAAGCCTTTACAGGGGAGGATAAAGTGTATACCCATATTAACTATAGCTTGCTCAGCTGCCTCAAACAAATCTCTTCTCTTCT
>JANQBM010000007.1:14935611-14966749 GCA_025594535.1 Erythroxylum domingense | reverse complement strand
GTAAAATTTAAAAATAAACTAATTTTAATTTAATAATTATTTAGTAATTATAATTTAAATTTAAAATATCTTCAAATGTATAAAATTTAAATAAAATTTGATTTAATAATTCAAAATATTAATTTATAAATAAAATTTATTTATTTACAATAAAATATAATGATTTTATTATTAATTTGTTATTAAATATTATATAAGAGATTAAAATAAATTAAAATAAAATTATTTATAATAGAATTCTATGTAATTTTTATCTAATATGTAATTATTAGATGTTAACAACTAAACATATTTTTTTATTTAAAAAATAAAAACTAAAAATTACAAAAAAAAGTAAATCCAAACAACCACTTTTTTTTGCTCATTTTATGCAAAAATTATTTTACAGAATTTACCATTCAAACTTCATATTTTTATAGTGAAAGATCTTATTTTAGTGATTCCTCATGAGCATTATGAATTGCAGAAAATAAGTATGCAATAATTTATAAGAAGTTGTAGTTTACAAGAACCTCAATGCTAATTTAGACTATAAATAATTATACATAAAGAGAAAAATAAGGATGGAACTAAAACTTTCGTGGGCCCGAGTGACTTCTCAAAAGTTTAATCTGTAAACCTTGGCCCACTCCGAGGGGATCTGATGTGGGCATGGGCATCAGCATCAGGCAAGACCATTATTGAACAAATAAAAGCCCATCAGAGACAGAATCGTTCTTCTTCCCCAGCTTTCTCTCTCTAATTAACAAACATACTTGTTTAAAGCCTATTTTTTGTTCTCAATTTGCATGAACTTAAAATATATGTGGAATTATCTCATTCCGTCATAAGTTATAACCAAAAATCTTTTCCTAATCCCCAAAAATCCCATATCTTTTCTTTTGATTCCACTCTCCTTGTGACAAAATCTCACCTTTTTGCACTTTCTCAGCAACTAAAAAACTATTCTACAAAATGAGATGGGAAAGACTCCAGCTTTACCAGGGTTCTCTACAACCGCACCAACGACAACAGGACGTTAATGGGCCAGGAAAAAGGTGGGGACACACCTGCAATTCCATTCAAGGAGGGAATTTTCTATATGTTTTTGGTGGCTATGGCAGAGACAACTGCCAGACCAACCAAGTTCATGTCTTTGACACTGGTGGGTCTTTACTTCACTACTATTTAGTTACCATCCATTTGATTTTTGCAATATGATTATGTCTCTTCTTGAATATCTATGGAATGCCCTGTTTCTCTGTTGTGATGAGGATGTTACTGATATACGTGTTTAGAGTTGTTCTGGGTTTTCTCTGCGTCGTCTGCTTTGAAATTTTTTCTTGTTGGTTAAACTTTGTGATGAAATAAAATCCAAATGTGTGTCCCTTTCGTTAGTTTTTTCTTTTTAATGTTTTCATAGCTGCTACTGGTGTTTGTCGGTTGGATCAATCCTTAAGCTTGTTTATTGTGCGATTGTACGGGGTTTACCGTTGGGAATTTGGTTGACTAATTGTGGTGTGGCATTAATGTTTCTTTTGGCTTCTTGTTCAGTATTCAATTAATGCATTTATGGTCTGTTGTGGAACTCCTGTTAAAGTTCTTCACTAGGTTGTTTTTTCCTTTTATTTTTTATTTTCCTTGACTTGCACTTTTTTTCACTCTGTTATGCCGCCTTACCCAGCACCTGTAGCTTATTGATCCTTTCTGGGGTTAATGAATATATGTGTGCACCGTCTTTTTTGGGGGGCTCTTTTAATGCCTCCCATTAAAGTTCAGTATATTGCTTCTTATTATCCTTTGTACCACTAGCCAATTATGAGGCATTTTTCTTCCCTTATTTGGGTACTGAAAGTTATTTGGGCGAAAAATATTCACCACGTCTTGGTTCTTGTGGAATCTTGGTATGAATTTTTCTTTCCTCAGATGTTTATGCTCTCATAGGGGTTTTTCAACTTGCAGCTAAGCAGATTTGGAGCCAACCAGTTATAAAGGGCACACCACCTACCCCAAGGGACAGCCACAGTTGTACAACTGTTGGAGACAATCTGTTTATATTTGGCGGAACTGATGGGAGGAACCCTCTCAAGGATCTGCATATATTAGATACTTGTGAGAAATCTTAATAATTTGTACTCACTTTGACCTTAAACGATCCTTGTTAATTATACGGATTGCGATTGTGATCTCCTAATATCCAATTCACGCAGACAACTCAAAAGAATTTATGTTGAATCATCTTCATTACAGGGTCTTATTTGTTTTTGTTATTTTACCAGCATCACATACATGGATATCACCTAGTGTAAGAGGTGAGGGACCAGAGGCACGGGAGGGTCATAGTGCAGCCCTTGTTGGTAAACGTCTCTTCATATTTGGTGGCTGTGGGAAATCGTTGGAGAATAACGTTGAAGTGTATTACAATGACCTTTACATATTAAATACTGGTAACTTCTTCTGTGAATTCCTTTTTTTCAAAACTTTATCTACATTAATTGCTCAACTTTCTGGGCATAATTTACTGTGATCATTCTGACCTCACATTAGCGTCCAATTTCATATGTATGTTTCACATCAGCGTGCTTGACAATTGCTTAGTCATTATCCATTTTTACCTTGCATTACCATATAATGTGATCCCTGCATTTGTAAACTTTATCTGCATTTTGTGTAGTTGCCCGACTTTCTGGATAAAGTTGGTTGTGATCATTCTAACCTCAAATTAGTACACAGGATTCAATCTGTTCCCAGTTCCCCACCCCTCAGCATCCCCCTCTATTTGTGGGAATTTATTATAAAGAATTGCAGTCCATCATTATTGTCTATGGGTTTTTAATATGGTGGTCTGTTACAGTAGTAGATGACTTTTTGAAACATGGAATGGATAATTTTACATTTCCTTTTTGTATTCTTCCAGAGACATTTGTATGGAAACGTGCAACAACATCAGGCACTCCACCTTCTGCACGTGATAGCCACAGTTGCTCATCTTGGAAGAATAAAATCATTGTGATCGGTGGTGAAAATGAACATGACTATTATATGTCTGATGTGCACGTTCTAGATGCAGGTTTGTTCCATTCTTATATTTGATAATCTGAATGCCCATGTTGCTCCATCTTATACTCAATCACCCGCACACAACTATATGCACTCTACACATCCTCATCTTGTCATTTGTATGGAACCACATAGCATATTTCCATGCAATTGCGCAGCATGCTTGTTCATGTAAGAATATATGTGTCTTTATATGTGTCTTTATGCTAAATATGCCAATTTTGTTTGAAATTTCTTTTATTAATAGTTTTTCTTTCTTGTTTGTTATTAGAAACTCTTGTTTGGAAGGAACTGGATGTCTTTGGTCAAAAGTTGACACCTCGAGCTGGCCATGCTACTGTTGCCTTTGGAAAGAATTTATTTGTTTTTGGGGGGTTTTCAGATGCTCAAAATTTATATGACGACCTATATATGCTTGATGTAGGTATGTAACTGCAGTCTTGCTTCATTGTTTTAAAGGCAGTCCAAAAGATTCACTTTTTTTCTTCACCACATTCCAAAAAACAGAAGGAGAGAATTTTGTGCTCCTCTTTTGACATTCTACATTCAATATTTGAATCTTTGATAGCTTGTTGGGCATTAACAGAGTATACCATTCAATAGGATATATTTTGTCTATTCGTTTATTTGGCTAGTCCTTCATGAATTTAATTGAATACAACCCTTTATAAAATGACTTGTTTGATAAAATCATAATTCTTTCCAGAAAAAACATGATTTACTCAATAATTAAATTCATTGGCTGAACTGATTATGTGCTTCGTGCTTTTACTTTATCTTTCCTAATTTCTCTCTTATCAATGTGTATCTTTTTCATTCTAGTGGAATTTCCTATGGACTCCTGACATATGCCATAGCTTTTATGGCAGTAGAATCAGGCTGTTTAATTACCTTCCTGAGGCAGGATCTATGCACAGATAACTAGAATCAAATGACTTGAAGTTTAGTTCATGTTTTTTAAGTTTTGTAGTACCATTTGAAAAGGAGAAGTTGACTACCTTCAAAGTGAAGAACAAAGATATAGGTTAGGTGTAAATGTTTACAAGTGATAAGAATTCTTTTATGATACAGAGAAATTAAAAAGAAAAAATAGAATTCATTATGTCTATAAATGGTTGTTCGGTCAATTAATATAATCAATTAAATCTATCATATAACACAATGTGTATCAATTGAAAGAGTTCAATCTGACCCTTTAAGTTTATAAAATAAACCAAACACAAGAAAAGAAATTAACAAATCTATTCAACCTAACCTATGAATGAATTTCATTTCAATTCATTGCATTGGTTTGCAAGATGTTTTGCCAAACAAGCTGTGAACCCATAAAGCCACCTAGTTTCCCCATGGGTTTTGGGAATGAAAATCCAGATAAAAGATTTTCTATGATAAGAAAGTGCATCTGCTAGACATTTGAATGCTTTTGTCTATTATGTGAGACTTGTGAGACATACAATATAGGCTATAATCAGAAGTATCTGCCTATTTGGTGTGGCTAGCTGAAGCTGTCATTGCCTGTTATTTCTTCATAATGTAGCAACTGCAGATTTCATCTACAAGATTTCATTTTTAGTGACTTTTAAGAAATCAGCTTAATTGGATCTAATCTTAATTTGCATGATTTGTAAATGAATTATGCATTTGACTTCTTGTTGCAGAAACTGGTGTGTGGACAAAGGTGATTACTACAGGTGATGGACCTTCTGCACGTTTTTCTATGGCTGGGGACTCTTTGGATCCTTTAAAAGGGGGCATACTTCTGTTCTTTGGCGGTTGCAATAGGAGTCTTGAGGCACTGGATGATATGTACTACATTCACACAGGTTCTGTAGTATTGGATCAAGTCTCTTGCTTTTTAGTTATGAACCTCTATCATTTTTCACGTTTGAATGATCTTAGCTATATGTTGTTTTGATGATGTGGTATGTTGCCTCATGCAGGAATGAATAGTTTCTGTGATGAGCAACGAGTAGAAAAATTATCCTTGAGGAAACAGTTGAAAATGAAGTGCCAAGAGCAAAGTCTTTACTCTGCTATACATGAAAAAGCTTTGATTACAATTGACACAATGCCAAGTTATGCCCAACCAGGTAAAATTGGAGAAATATGTAGATCATCTTGTTCTGGAGTCAAATTTAGCTGGTGATTATTTGCATTTCTGAACTGACCATTTGCACATTCTCATGCAAATTGTGTGATGAAAATGAACTCAAGAGACACCGATGTTGTTATTGATGCTGTCATTAGCTGTTGGTACATATCTTGGTTCCCTCACTTGCTCAATATTCACAATTCCGCAAAGGCTTTACTTTAGTGTGCAAACTGCTTCTAGCTTTCTTCTGGATTGATCCTCGTTTCACATGGTATTCATCTGTAATTGTGTTGCCTTTCAGTTTTGGATTTGTTAACCTTTGAGATTGGGTCATTTATTGTCACTGTTCTTGTCATGAGATTGGGTCATTTATTGTTCTTGTTCTTGTCACTTTTTGGATTTTGCTATACTTTCACATCGAGAAAGTGATTGAGGAAAAGTTAAAAGTCTGGGGTGCAAAGTGAGAGTGACCACTTGTATCTTGATAAGCATGAAAGTTGGAGTTGTTGAGTACTGGTTTGTCATTTTAGGGTGGGTACTTTGGGCAGGGTGAAGGAACTTATGATTCTTGTGGGTTTGAAATTCATCGCCATTTTCTTTTGGATTTATTACCCTTATTTTGTGAAAATTCTTGATTGAATGATTTTATTCTTGACATCTACCAAGACTACCATGAAAAGGATATTAGAATTATTTTATTTCTTGTGTTTAAAGAGGTTTTCTTCTTATTGTTTGAAGGATAGAAACCCTGTTTCCTAGGCATATAAACAAATTACTTTTCAATTATTTTTTAGAATGTGCTAGAGGAGTTATCAGAGTTTGTGGACCTGATAATCCAGCTGAAGATTATAACGTGCAACTTTGATGTTGAATGCAAACTCATTTTTGTTATTTGAAGTGCTTCACGAGTTCCAGTTGCAAGTCTAACTTGTTTAGTATCTCTCTCTGTTGTAACAGTTTATGTATACAACAAGATGACGTGGAAACTTTTTAATTATAGCGAACTTAACTTACAATAATATATTGTTCTTGATGTTTTTGGGCCTGATAATCGAGGTGAAAATTGTAATACAAAATTCTGATGTTTGATGTGTACATATAATTGTATTTCGAAGAACTTCGTGTCTTTGTCTTGCCTCGTATCTCCTGCTCTAATGACAGTTTATGTATACAAGAAGGCAAGATGATGTGGAAGCTTTTTAACTGAAGTTGTATCCTAGAAGACCTCAATGATACTAAAAAAAATTGTTCTTGAAGATTTCAATGAGATCAAAGTAAAATGTTTTTGAAGACTTTGGTGAGATTAAACTCAGAGAATATAAGGAAATCTTATCTTGATGTTCAAACAGAAACTTGGTTAGGATGATGATTACAAGTCTTATATCCAAGAAAGAGAATTGATTATAGAGGTTGCCTTTTGCTATATTATGTTCCTAAGAACTGCAATGCCGCCTTTGCAGGTGGAGAAAATTTACGATTGAATCAAGTTTATTATCAGGGAAAGAAGACATTTCAGGCTAAAGTAACTGAAACCTTCCCCCATGGTTATAGTATTGAGACAATGATTGATGGAAAGCCACTACGAGGAATATTATTTACTAACATGCCCAGCTCCCCACGTGTATCTGATCATGGAGACACAAGGTGCGGATATGGCAGATCTGTCTGTTCCTTATTATTTATGAATTCCTGGGGGCATTCATTGTTCTTTTATATCAGTAATAATGGATGTCTTTACCATTTATCCCCACATCAGGAAAAGGGCTGGTGAGGAAATTGGTGCTTTGTTGAATGGTGGACTCTATAACAAATTGAAAATTTCTAGAAGTATTAACCAGGATGCAGCAGATCATTTGCAACCAGCTAGTCTCCAGGGGTTGGATTCTGGTTCACATGAGACCAAGACTGAAGCTGTTATAGCCCTTAGTTCAAAAAATGTTGCTTCCAGTGTTTCTGAACCCCTCAAGGTCAATCCTTGTTTTCTCCTCTCTTATATCCTATTGTTCAGCCACATGTTAGAGAGATGTTGTGTCATTCTTCGTTGACAAGTTGGTTTTGATACCTTATTGAAATTCCTGTACGATTGAGCTTATGACTTTATGATGAAGATGGTAAAATAAGTTTTTGCAAATTACAAAGTTTTGCATTTATATTTCTGTTATTTTGGTGTCCATATTGTCTAGTATTCTCAGCCATGAGTAATGAAGTGTGACATGGCTTTTCTGCTATTTAAATTGTATTATTGATTCAGTAGAACCATTTACAAAGGAAATTGTTTATTTGTATCCACTTCCTCCCATCTGTGGAAAAGCTGAAATTTGTTTCCACCAATAATTCACAATATATTGCTGTATCTTTAGAATAGTGACATAATTGCTGCATTCCTATTTGGCTGCTGCATTTCAACTGCTTTATATGCAATTCCAGTATTATGTGAACGCCAATAATTCTTCAACCTCTTGAAATCAAATTTCGTCATGACCATATCCAGAGGAATGCAATGGATTGGTTGATTCTGCATGTATGGGGAGTTTGATGTGGATTCCTACTCACTTTTTGTTATGCTTGCTACAGGTTCCTGGAAATCAAGAATCATCTGTGGCTCCTTCTCTGAATCTTAATGATGTAATGACAAATGATGCACCAAACTCTGATGCGGAATTGCAGAATCCGTCTACAGGCAAGGATTCTATAACTTTATCCCTAAGTCAAGTACGTAGGAAATGTTTGGTTCTATTCTTTCTGTGGTGGGACAATGTTTTTATTCTTCTCTATTTGCGTAATTTACCCATTGGATATCTTTATCTAATATAAGGCTGGGGTATAAATCAAGGGATAAACTTTGAGATCAACAATTTCTGAAATTTATCTTTAACACAATGGATATCTTTCGTGAAGCTATTCATTGTCTACTCTATCAAGGTTGTTACATGACTGTGTTGCTGTTGACAGATGGCAGAAATCCAACTGGAGTACTCAATGACCAGGGGCAATCAGTTCGGTTGGAGAACAATTGACCTTTTGGCATGACTTCATACAAACCGCCTGGCTCTGTACATTAGTGACTTCAAGGTGGTTGTAGATGCTTTTGACTGCTGATACAACAGAATCTCCTGACTGGTGTGATGTGCTATTTCCGAGTACATCTTCCCTTCCTGACCAACTAAGGCTCCTCACTCGACTGTTTTAGTACCATTTAATTGAATGTAGCCCTATGTAATATTTATTGTTTTAAACTGCCAAATTCGCTATTAGTTACTGCTTCTGACCAAGTGCTTCCTGCAAATGGGAATGGAAGTTCTTATCAGAAGTTGCTTATTGTAATGGCTATGCTTTTGTCTTGGCAATTTACTTTTGTTTTGGGAAATGCTCTGTATTAATCTTAGTTCTGTGCAGTCAGAAGAGAGGCATTGCATGCTCACGTGACTTGTATATCCATCTATCTAGTCTTTTGGAAACAACTTTCCTGGGGAACACGCGAAGAACTTTGTTATTGTAGGCTCGCTCCAGGTGGTTGCTTGCATATGCTTATTACACTTGGCTTTTCCAGGACTATTCAACTTCTTTTGTGATTCCTCATCCCAAAGGAAAATAGTTTCTGGCATTAATTTTTCTTTTTGGTAGCTTAGTTTATGCATGCACCTCTAGAAAAGTTCCGTAGACGAAATCCATCAATTCCTGCTAGTCACCATCATCTTTCCCCTTCTGCAGGTAATTGGTGCAAACTCTTTTGTGATTCTTCTTGTGAGAACCAACCACCATTACTTGCAAAATGGGTAACAGGACCTCATGTGCAACTGCTTGTTGTACATGTAATGCAAGGAGATGAGGTCAAATTATACCAAGGCCTCACGTGGCTGACCTGTTTTAGGGGTATGCAAAGACTTGGAAGGTTCTTAAAATTATTAATAAATATTTCGGAGTTTGCCAGTTAACGCACCACTTCATCTTGGACCTGCCATGATTTTTCATTGTGGTCCACAACAGTTAGTGTTGAAACTGGATTCCATGCTTGCTTTTTGGGTCTAAAGGCCAGCCTGTAAAGGTTCACACAATCTGATTTCCATCTAATTAAGCCGATGGCTGCTTGGAGGTTGTGCTGTATTTATGGTCTTCTGCTAAGAGAATGAACGAATAATGGGTTAGGAAATTCCCTAATTATCATCAACTTGATAGTCCTGTACACTGGACCACCCATAAAGGGAAAAGGGTTTAGTGGCATTGAACAGAATCGACAACTAGTGATATATTTATTAGTTTTTAAGTGGTTAGGGCACCATGAGTTCTCCATGGCAGATTGTTTAATATTTGACAGCCATTATTGGTATCCCAGTCCTTATAGTAACGGTCTTCTGTCCTGTTAATAAATATGCAATCAAGCTTCTCCGAGCTACCCAAGACAGTTGATACTTTGATTATCCTTACTACCCCGGTCAAGGTCGCTGCCAATCATACATTCAAAGGTTTTCAACTGTAAAATCCATAAAAAATTATTACATCTTTCTTTACAAATCTAACACAAATTGTTAGTTTATATTTTTGTTGTCAATAGGTTAGATGTAAATTAATATAAAATTTTATTATTTTATTCAATAAGAGCACTCTTTATTTTAACATATTTTTGTTAATTATATTTGATGTGTAATACTAAAGATAATAACTATGCAACTGAAATTATAAAGAAATTGTAATTGTGGTTTTCAATTTATATTTATGTATTATTTCTAAATTATTTTTAATTGTTGTTTTATCAAGATAGGATATTGACAGAACATTAAAATTTACACATTTTATTTTTTTAGAAAAAACATAATTGATCATATAAATTAAAATATGGAAATACTTAAACAAGCATGTGAGTACTTGTTAGATAATAAGTTTAGTGAAATGACTTGATTATGAGGATACCAAATAAAATATTACTTGTGTGTCTATGAATTTTTTCGTAATGATTGTATAATTGACTATACATTGACAGGTTAAGTCAAACTTATTCCTAATAATTGGTTAGTTAAGACATGTAACTAGACGTAAATCCTAGTATATGATTTTTAATTATTTAATCACATAATTAAATATAAATTAGAAGAAATTTATTTTATCTAATTTTAATTATATTTTGTAATTATTATTAATATATTAAGAACCTAATAAACCATACATATAAAGCAATTAAAGAGAGAAAAATTAATTTGGACTTAACTTTGAAGTTTTAGAAATTTTAAGGATCAAATATGAGATATTTAGTTCTATTAAGATTTAATTATAATCAAGATTAAGCTAGATCTTAATTTTAATTAATAGTTTAATTTTAATTGGAAAGAAATCCTAGTGTTTTGGAGAACTAGCAGTACAGTCTTTTCTCTTTTAAAGTAGAGTTTATTTTTCTATTCCATGGAAATTATTAGAGGCAAGACATTTGAACAAATTATAGTTAACAACTTGCATTTAACAACTCCAGAAGAAAAGTTTTGAAATATTCTAAATCATGTATATTATAAGTTTTTATTTATGACTTCTATTTTCCAAGTTATTCAATTAAAGAGGTCCATCGAAAAATTGACACCGATGATTCGGTTATGGTTGATTTTTCAATAATAGTATCAAAGCCTTCTTTAATTGAATAACTTTATTGTTATTACTTGATTATTATTGATAACTAAATTAAGGCTTAAAATGTTGCTTATTCTGTCCACAACCATTAGCTTTTTTTGGGAATATATTTGTTTGTTTTTGTTCCTGAAAACCTAATTTCATGACCCATAGTTATCAAATCTGGAAGTTAAGTGAATATGTTTCAGTTTCTAACTTTGTGGTAACCCCTAGCTTTGAAGTTTTTGGAAAATGTGATTGAAGTTGCTCTTGGTATTCATTATCTCTAGAAAATAAAAATTGCATGCCCAATAATCTTAGTATCCTGCTCCGGAGGCAGTGACTGAGACACCACTGGAGATGAAGAAGTGGGTAGGTTGAACTATGAAAACATACTATGGAAAACGATGAGACAGATTCCCTAGTGGACAAAGTGTGAAGCGTCTGATGCATTAGGCATGTGTACTTGGAAGCAATATGCGCTAAATTATTCCATTTTATTTTTTATTTTAAGCCTTTAATTAGGGTTGATAATATGTCATTTCTTTCTGGGCCCAAGTTCAAGCCCGAGGTACTCGGGCTCGAACTCAAGCCTAACTTAGTTTGAATCGACGTGATTTTTTATTTTCTAAATTAAAAAATAAAAAATAATGTCATTTTTTACATATTTATCGAGCCTTGGGCTAACCTGAGCCCAAACCCAAGCCCATTTTGAGGCTGAGTATGAGGCCTGACTCGATGACTTGGAACTCAAGCCCAAATGCCATCCCTATCTTTAAGTTTAGTTAAATTAGTTTTTTTAATAAGTTTAAAATTAAATTAGTTTAAATTCTTAATAAATCTATAAAAGTTTTTTTAGTAATTTAAAAATTATTTTCAAAAGGTTAGTTTATTAGGAATATTTATGGTATTTAATCTAATTTTTCAAGAGTTGACTTAATAAATTAAATTATTTATCAAGTCAATAATAGAAATAAGCAAAATTTTAAAGGGTAATGTTTCATAATTAGATTATATTAGATATAATTAATAGATTATATTAATTATAACGAGACTTAAATTTTTAACTTTTAAATAACTTAATTAAATATTAAATACAAGTTGAATGTCATTAGTACTATCTACTATTTAAGAATAAAAGAGAATTTTATTTATTGTAAGCCTTATAAAGCAAAGTTAAGGCCTCTTTAACCCAAATATATTTTATCTTAAAATAATGGGTCTTACTTAAACTCACTTATGATCATATGAATTTAGAGACAGAGCTAAGAATAATATATAATATATATTTTGAGAAAAAGTTGTCACCTAATAAATCTAAGAGTCATATGAGATAAAATTAATAGGAATTATCAACCTAATTTAAATTTAATTGATTTGTTGAGAAAATTAAGATTAAATAAGTTGAATTGATCTTGTCCTACTAGAGAGACTAAAGTAATTTTTTCGAATTGGTAGCGATGACTATCATTTTGAATAAAATATTAGGAATAACTAAATATATTTATTAAAGTCTATTTTATTTAGTTTTATGGTGTAAAGTAACACTTATTCTTTAGTGTCTTTTTAGTTATTAGATAAAATGAGTAGTAATTTGTCCCTGTGAAGCATCATACATGCTAACAAGTTTAGTGGACCCTAACTTCTTAGACTAATTTTGCAATTTGAGAATTGTTCAATAGTAAGAAAAGAAGCTCTACGCTCTTAACATTGTAATTTCACTTTAGACCAATTTAGGTACTGCTAATGAAGTATGAGAAAGATATCAGTGTCATATTGATGATATTGAACAAGCTATATGTGTAATGTTGGATAGTATATCTCTTGAGCTTTAGAGTTAGCATGAGAACATAGATGTTCTTACTAGAATATTGTATCTTAACGAGTTGTTTGGCACATAAAGTAGGATAGAGACATGGTAGACTTGTAGAGCATAATATCAATGTAAGATGGTAGAAGTATCTTCACTAGTGTTATACGTACTGAAGATGATTAGCTATATTGAAAAATTAGGCTAATTAGGTTTTTTCATGGATCAAGAGTTAAACATTGATTTGGTACTTTAGTCTCATACTCCAAGCTTTTCAGAGTTTATTATGAACTTTCATACGAACCAAAAGGATGTATCTTTTTTTAAACTATTAAATATGATCAAGACTGCAAGGGGAAGCCTTAAGAAGGAGGCTCATTTTGTTCTTATTATGGATTCTTTCAGAAGCAAGAAAAATGGTTCTAAGAAGAATAAGAATAAGAAATATAAGGTTTTGCTAAAACGACAAAGCTAAATGGTGGTGTTAAAAAGATGAGTCATATATTCTTTCCTATCTTCTTTTGGGGATATACCATTGAAACTGTTACGTACCTTCTAAATAAAGTTCCATCTAAATTTATTGATAAGACATCATCTAAGATATGGATTAGCATTATACCAAAGTAATCATATATAAAGATTTGGGGATGTGATGTTTAAACGAAGCATCCAACATTTAATAAGCTTCAAGATAAAGAGAGTATCTGATATCAATTTTGTCATCCTTTTCAATAAAAGTGTTTATCTAAAACATGCTAAATTCTTATAAAGAGAATTTATTTTCAATGAAAGTAGTAAGAGTTAGAGCTTAGAGAAGTTCAAGAACCATAAATGCACATCCATCTAGAACAAAAACTTTAAGTAGATACATATGATGTATAAATAAGGGTTCAAGAGATACACAGTCTATGATGTACTAGTATGATGTGTCTTCCCCAACTAGATTAGACCTGTTTAACAAAGAGGGAAAAGACAATGTATTACTCATATGATGAGCCTACTACTTTTAATAAAGCAATGTTTGATATTGATTATTTAAAATGGCATGAAGCCATAAGATTTGGAATGGGATCCATATATACTAACCAAGTATAGACTTTGGTGGATGCTCTATATGATATTATACCTATTGGATGCAAGATGGTTTCTAAGGCCAGTGGCTAAAAGTTACAAATAAAAGCAAGGAATTGATTTTGATGAAACTTTTTCACTAGTAACTATGCTTAAGTTTATAAGGATCTTATTAACTATAATTGCATATCATAATTATAAAATCTAGCAAATAGATGTCAAAACAATATTTTCAATGGAAATTTTATTGAGCATATGTATATGGTACAAACTTAAAGTTTTGAATCTAAAAGGTTTTCTAAGTAAGTATGCAAGTTGCAAAAGTCTATTCATAGACTTAAGCAATCATCACAAAGTTGGAACATCTATTTTAATGAGATAATAAAATAGTTTTATTTTATAAAAATGTGGATGAACCATAGTCTATAAAAAGGTTAGTAAGAGTGCAGTCATCTTCTTAGTCTTATATACGGATAACATATTGCTAATTAAGAACAATATACTTGTGAAGAACAGAGTGAAAAATAGAGGGCTTGATAAATACTCAAGGCCCTTGTACCATTTATATAGAAGTAATTGCATAGGGAAAGAAAACCTTAGTAATAAATAGGAAATCACACACTAAAGAGGGAGATCATAATATAGATATTTCCTAACACTCCCCTTGAAGCTGGAGCATACATATCATAAGCTCCAAGCTTTTTACATATAGGTTTCAACTAAGACTCCCTAATGCTTTAGTGAGTAAGTCAGCAAGTTTATCTTCTGACTTGACATATGGTGTCTCAATCAATCCTTATTAAAGCTTTTCACGAACAAGGTGACAGTCCACTTCAATATGTTTGGTTCTCTTATGAAATACTGGATTCGATGCAATATGAATGATTGCTTGATTATCACACATCAATTTCATTAGAGTGGGGTGCTCAAAACCAAGTTCCCTGAGAAGATGCTTCAACCAAATCAACTCGTATGTCATATACGTTATAGCCCTGTACTCAGATTAAGCACTAGAACGTGTAACAACTGATTGCTTTTTACTTTTCCATGACACCGAGTTTCTACCCAAAAATACACAGTAGCCTAAATTAAACCGTTGGTTATAAGAGCCTGCCTAGTCTGCATCTATATACCTTTGAATTTGAATGTGACCATGATTCTGGTAAAGAAGACCTTGCCTTGGAGAACTTTTCAAATATCTCAAAATTCTAATAACTGCATTCCAATGACTAGTTTACGGAGATCCTATAAACTGACTCAATAAACTTATAGCAAACGAAATATCTGGATGAGTAACAGTCAAATAATTCAGTTTACCAATAAGTCTTCGATACTTACTTGAATCTTCCAACTACTCTCCTTTATTAGCATTAAGTTTTACATTTGGTTCCATGGGGCTATCAATTGGCTTTGTTACCAACATACCTATTTCCTCTAGAAGATCAAGAGCATACTTCCTTTAAGATAGACAAATCCTCATTTTCGACCTTGCTACCTTGATACCTAGAAAATATTTTAGTAAATTAAGATCCTTTGTTTGAAGTTTAGTCTGAATTCCTGCTTTATCATCTTTAGTAATAACAATATCATTAACATACATGATTAAAAGAATTTTACCAACCTCAGAGTGATGATAGAACACAGAGTAATCCACACCACATCGATGTAGACCAAACTCCATAACTACTGTACTAAAGCACCCAAACCAAGCTCTCGGTGACTGTTTTAGACCATACAAAGATTTATTAAGGCTATACATTAGATTAGTCTTCCCATAAGCAACAAACCTTGGTGGTTGCTCTATAAAAATAGACTCCTGAAGATCATCATGAAGAAAGGCAATTTTGATATTGAGTTGATGAAGAGGCCAGGCATGAGTGGCTGCCAATGTAATGAAAACTCGTATGGATGTCAATTTGGTGATAGGAGAAAAGGTTTCAGTATAATCCATACCATACACTTGTGTATAACCCTTAGCCACCAAACAAGCTTTTAAATGAATAATTGTGCCATCAGAATTGACCTTAACACTTAACACCCAGTGACAACCCACAATTGTCTTACCATATGGAAGAGGAACTAAGTCTTATGTAGCATTTGCTTGCAAAGCCAACATCTCTTCTTCTATGACATGTTTCCATCCAAGATGATCCAAAGATTCTGAAATAGATTTAGGTATAGGTAGAGAAGACAAAGTGGATATAAAAGCAGCAATGACAGTGATAATGAGTTATAAGAAACAAAGTTTGAAATAGGGTGAGCAATGGGCTAATCAAGATCATTATATGATGGAATTGAAGACGGAGAAGACAATGGTGACAAGTGTGAATCGTTTGGTCATACTTCAGGATGAGAGTGTCAAGTATAAACCTGCAAATCAAGATGAGAGAGACGTTCCAAAGGAGTAGGATTAGTGTCAGGAGCAGCAGAATTGGGAGTTGCTTGGAAATGGATAAAAGGAATTGGTAGACACTCATCAATGTCAGTAGAAACAGACTGAGCATCAGAAACATACGGTGTGTATTCAAAGAATGTAACATCAGTAGAAACAAAACAAAAACAATTCAATGATGGGATAAAACATTTATATCCTTTTTACAAACAAGAGTACCCGAGAAAGATGCACTTTATAGCTTTTGGATTTAATTTATCCATGTTAGGTTGAAGCTAGTTAGCAAAACAAACACATTCGAATACTCGAGGAGCAATGGAAAAGGGTCTTGATAGGAAAAGAGAATTGATAATGGAGTTTTGATCATTAATACAGAAGATGACATTCAATTGATAAGATAACATGCAATAAGTATAACATCTCTCCATAAACTTTTGGGTACATTCGTGTGGATTAACAAGGTACGAGTTATTTCAACAATATGTTGGATTTTTCTCTCAACTACCCTATTTTGTTGAGGAGTGTGTGGGAAGGAAGATTGATGTTAAATACCTTATTATTTCAAATAGTTGGAGAATAAGCTAGAGAAATATTCTTTAACATTATCACTACAAAGAATATTGATTCAGGTATTACACTAATTCTGAATTTTAGTATAGAAAAAACAAAAAATAGATAATAGTTTAGAACAATCTTGCATTAGATATAAGCAAGTTATTCGAGAGAAATCATAAAAAAATTACAAAATACTGAAATTCCAACTTAGACTTGACACAACTCGGGCCCCAAATATCTGTATGGATAAATATGAAGAGTTTTTCAACTCTTTTATTGACTCGAGGAAAAAATGAAGTAAGATGATGTTTTCCTAACTAACATGACTCACAATTTAAACTGGAAACAGAATCTAACCCTGGCACTACTTTCTTGAGATTTTCCAAAGATGGATGACTCAATCGACTATGGATATCAATAGGAGAGACTTCTAACCCTAACATTACTTTCTTGAGTTTTTTCAAAGATAGATGACCCAATCGACTATGGATATCAATAGGAGAGACTGACACTGGGCAGGCGATGGATGATTACAACTTGTCAAAATAGTACAATCCATTCGATTCACATCCTTCTCCAATCGTCATCCTGATCTTCAAATCCTGGATAATGACATTATTAGGGTAAAAACATATAGAACAATTTAGTTGTTTAGTCAATTTATGCACAGACATAAGATTGAAAGTAAAGTTTGGAACAAATAATGTAGAAGGTAATGTGAGAGAAGAACAAGTATGAGAGGGTCCAACACCTTTAATGGTGGTAGTAAATCCATCAGTAATAGTAAGTTTATCATTATGAGAGACTGGTAAAGGAACGATATGGTTAAAGTTGGTTATTTTAACTGAAATATGGTTAGTGGCACCAAAATTTATTACCCATGATTGTTTTCTAGGGATAGCTGAATAACAAACGGTTGGGTTACTTTGATGAGCAATAGAGGCCATAGAGGAAGAAGGTGTTTGTTGAGCTGACTAATACTGTAGAAACTTAGTATACTTATCTTGAGATAAATTAACAGACGATTGTGAAGCTGTACTTGAAGAATCTTCTTCCAGAGATGCAATATAAGCAATTTGCAAATGGGGATATTTATCCCAACAAGACTTTTCATCATGTTTGCCTCTATCACAATTTGTTCAATGGAGTCGTGAGCCTCTGCCATGTCCTCCTCGGCCGCCATGACCACTATGGACACAGCGTCTTCCTTAACTTCCCCTATGGCTTCCTTTGATTTGTGAATCAGATTGTAAAGAGCTGACCTATCAGAGTTATTCTCTGGTGGATTTGCCTTAGTCATAGAGCGAAAGAGTCTAGAATACACTTCAACTAAGGATGGAAAGTGTACTCCTCTCAAGATTTGTGCTCGCACAAGCTCAAACTTAGGTTTCCATTAAGCCAAAAACGTCATAGTTACTAAATTCTCTCTTTGAATCTGCATCTTCTTAATATCAGATGTGATCGGTAGTAAATAATTCAACTCCTCAAAAGCACGTTTCACTTTCCCAAAGTATTCAATCAAACTTCCTTCCTGTTTGAACTGAAATAACTCAACAGAGATATTATACATGTGAAGCATATTACTGGAGTAAAGAAACTTAGCATAGTCCTAAACTTGCTTACAAATGCTAACATGAGAGAATATGACTGAAATTTCATGTTCCATATAATCAAAAAGAATATGTAGTAATTGTGCATCATCACTATTCTAATTTTCTAGTATTTTCTGATCAGTTGGGGGATCAGATGTAAGATGGGATAACTTTCTCTGACCTCGAAAGAACAATTCAACATTCTTAGACCAAAAAGGATAGTTATTACTGTTTAAACATTGCTTGGTGATTCGCAAAGTTGAGGAACCCAATGTTGGAACACCTGTCAATGACTTGCTACTGAAATTTGACATCTCCTAGTTATGCTAGACGTATTTCCTAGCTAAACAAACACTAAAATACTGCCGACGATGTTCCAAAATATATAAAACTTGATAGTTATAAAAAATACTCATGTTCTGGTTAGTTTTGACACAAAGTAAGGCCAGAACTCCATTGAAGACACATTGGCGAGCTGACCCATCTAACTGTCATCGTCGGTAGTCATCAGATGACGACGCGTGACTCCTACGTGCCGATGCACACTGATGGATGGGTGGTTTTTTGGCGACACTGCCAGTAATCTGGTGGTTGCCGACAGCCCCTGGCTGCTTCTGTGTATTTCATTTTGGTAAGTGGAGGCAAGTGTTTTGGAAAGATTGGAAGGTGTTAGGGTTACGATAAAGGAAGTTCTAAGGTTTGGAAGTGTGACTCTGATACCATGTGAAGAATAAAGTGAAAAATAGAGGGCTTGATAAATACTCAAGGCCCTTGTACCATTTATATAGAAGTGATTACATAGGGAAAGAAAACCTTAGTAATAAATAGGAAATCACACACTAAGGAGATCATACTCTCCCTAATATAGATATTTCCTAACAATACTAATACTTGAATTTGTAAAGATTTGGTTGTCAAAGAATTTCTCTATAAAGGATATAGGAGAAGTAACTCCTATTCTAGACATAAAGATCTATAAGGATATATTACAAACATTTCTTAATTTATCTTAATCCACATACAGGGATAAAATGTTAAAGAGGTTTAACATAAAGAATTCTAAAGGAAGATTCTTGCCTATGTCATATGAGATTTATCTCTAGTAGAGTATGCATTTAAAGACATAAGAAGAGAGAGATCAAATGAATTATATTTCATATTCTCTATCTATTAGATCAATTATGTATATAGTGTTATGTACTCAATTGAATATCTCTTATGTTTGGAGCATAATAAGCATATTTGAAGCTAATCTTGGTGATGGTCATTGAATGGTTACGAAAAACGTATTATAGTATTTTAGAAGAACTAAAGATATTTTCTTAGTCTATAGAGAAGTTTAACTAAGACTTCTAAGGCATTCAAATATAAGTTTTCAATCTGATTCAAATAATAACATATCACAATTAGGGTATATCTTCACTTTGAATAATGATGCAGTAAGTTGGAAAAATTCTAAATAACTAACCATTACTGATTTTATGAAAAAAACTAGAGTATATTTCAATGTCAGAATTGACAAAGAAAACAGTTTGGATCAAGAAGTTCTTCACAAACTTGGAGTGGCTCCTATCATTATTAAGCTAATAGTATTGTATTATGATAACAATGATAAGAACCACTCATCGATCCAAGTTCAATGATGAACTACTCGATCCAAATTGCTTCCTTTACCGCCTTTGTGGGACAACTATAATGCAACTGCACAAGTAAAGGAATCAAAATCTCATTTATGATCCAAATATGTGGTTAAGAAGTTTTAGTAGATCATGGAGATAATAAAACAAAAGGATATTACACTAGAGTGAGTTCCCATTGAAAAAAATCTTACAGATCCATATATGATTATAATTTTCGATAAATAGGAGATTGACTTTAGTGTAAGTGAAAGAATGTTGGTTTATGTCCTTATAACCAATCATTTGGTTACAATTTAATGTAAAATATTAATATTTTAATCAATAAAGATACTCTTTATCTTTATATATTTTTGTTAATTATATTTGATGCTTAATAATAAAGATAAAATTGTTGGAATAATAATTACGTAATTAAAAAAGTGATGATAACGTAATTATGAGATTCAATTTACATTTATATATTATTCCTAAATAGTTCCTATTTGTAGTTTCATCCATATGAGATAACAATAAAACTATCATATACTATATATATTTTTTATAAAGAAAATAATTAGTCTCATACTTCAAAGAATGAAGAAATTTAAACAAATGTGTTAGTACTTATTAGAGAATAAGTTCATTGAACATTCCCAATTATAAGGATCTCAAATGGTACATTACTTATGTGTTTGTAGATTTTTTCATAATGATGGTTATATAATTAATCTTTACACTAGTGATTACTAAGGTGTTTCGTATAAGAATTATTATATTATGAGACTACTTATTTCCCATTCTAATTAAAGTAGTCTAATCGGTAACACTTAGATATAGTATAAACTATATAGAGATAACTGAGTAAATAAATAAATGATTCTTTACTCTAAATTATTCAGGGAGAATACTTTACTATTCCTGATTAGTAGTGATTTTGCCACAGTGAATTGAGATTTTAAAAGGATATTTTTCAAACATCAATTATGAATTAATTACTATCTAACAAGAACAAACATGATTGAATTTAAATAGAGTGGACGCTAATTTCATATTCTATATCTAATTAGAATATTGGATCACAAAAGGATTAAATTATATGTTATAAATATGTATGGACTTGCCAAATTAAACCACTTTGATATTACTAATATTTGGTGGTCATGACATGTTACTAAATGTTATTATTGATTTATAATTATAAATTATTTAATTGAAGGATTAAATATAAATTAAACAAAATTTTAATTTATCTAGTTTTAATTATAAATTAGAATTATAATTTATAATCATTGTCAATAAATTAGGAACCTAATGAATCACAAATAGCGTAGTTAAAAGAGAGAATAATTAATTGAAATTAATTTTTAAGTTTAAGAAATTTTTAGAATTAAATATAAGATATTTGATTTTATTAAGATTAAATTACAATAATTAATAATCTAATTTTAATTAGAAAGAAATTTTAGTATTTTTTTTCTATAAATAGAAAAAAATATCAAGGTACTAGCACTCTTATCTTTTCTTTTCTACCATAGAGTTCTTTTTTCTTTTTTTCTTTTTCCTTTGTAGATATTATTAGGAGGCAAATATTTAAATAAATCATTATTAGCAATATTAAAAGAAAAGCTTTACCAAATTTCAAATGAGGTATATTTATACCATTTTATTTCTAATTTATAATTTTTAAATTATTCAATCAAAGAAATTGGTCGGTAAATTATAAATTTTTTTTCTCTGGGAACGTTATTCGATTATAGTTGATTTTACAATACTAGTGAATAAAAATTAAGGAGACTTTACGAACGAGCGTCAAATCATACTTTAATATCTTAGAATTTGAGGGTAAGATACATTTTAATTTTTATATTGACCATTGACGTTTCAATAGTCAGAATCATATTGCAGCTGGCAATTATTCTCTCCTTATTCTTCTAAACATGCCCAGATAACGATTTTTATGTCTGAACGCATAATATTACTAGTGTTTCTTCGATGATGAGCTGGGGTGGTTGAGACAGGTTTGGCTGGCATTGCCCTGATTATCCTTTGGCACTGTCACCAGGTATATTGGTTTCTCACTTCTTGCATGTGAGAAAGGTACAAATCCTTTTCTGTCTCATCAACGCATCAATTTTGATACAAGATTCTGCAGTGAAGCTAAACTACAATACCAATTACCAACTCATCCAAATTACAGAGGAATTAAAATCTTTGATAATTTATTGGCAGGTGGTGCCCCAAGTTCACTTATATTACATGTCAATGTCACCAACTTGATTGTATATGAACACAAACATACGGATTGGCATCTTTTATCTCATGATAACAAGCACCCTCTCTTCCATCTGAAACTACACAACTAACAACTTACGTTAGCCAGAAAAGCATGAAGTGCAAATCTACTTTTGGGAACGTCCCAAGGAGTTTCGTGGGATAGCCCGAACAGGCAAGAAGTCCTACATAAGAAGAAGATAGGTACTCAAATCGGTTATTGATTACACGTGAATATATGTCAACGTCATCAGAATTTAAAGAAAGACTTGGAGAAGGTGTACCTGTAACCATAATGGCCTCCATGAAGACTTGGATAAGGTGTACCTTCAACCATAATGGCCTCCATGTCTTGGCAGCGTGTAAACTTTTTTATACTCAATATTCATTTCTTCCAACTGCTTTTCCTAAACATATCCAAGCTTTTATGATTGAATCATTACGGAAATAATAGGAAACAAGAAAGAGTTGGATCTATAGGATAATTTATCAGGCAAATTCCTTGTTTTGTGGAATACCTCCTCGAAACTTCAAGTTCACTTGCTTTCATTACAATAACATTTAGCTGACGTCGACATTTAATTTGATTGTTAAAAAAAGTGGCAGGACATTATTGCAGCAGTATCGAAACTACAATATTTAGTAAAATGGTGACTAAAATTCACATCCGAACTAATCTTGCTTTACCTGTTAATTCGCATAAAAGAGACAGGTACACAATACTGCTCAACTTTGAACGGTTCTGTGATCTGTCACCTTTTTTACATTAATTTACTTCTACTACTTTTGTTTTACTTCCTCAGTCACCTGTAGCATTTATTAGACCATCAAAGAAGCTCTGTACACGCATTGTATAAAGGCAAAATAGAAATAGTCACCTGATGAGTGATGTGAAAAGGTAAGACATGCATGGAGATGGAAGTGAATGGAAATTTATTTGCTGACAGCTGACAATTGCATTGAAAGGGCACTTGGATCTTTTGCAGGTCATGCCAGGTCATGCAATTGGAGTTGGAATGCTTATTCTATTCTTCCTCTTCTCCAAATTTGTTTAATCGCATTTCCATTCTATCTGACAAAATCACATGTTAAAGGAGACATTCCTAGACCCACTACATCCTCATCCCACATGTATGTGTGAGATATAGAGCCACATGCACACAAAAGACATACGCATAAACACCTCCCTTACACTGTCCATTTCTCCCTCTCAAAAAATTTGGATGACAGCTTACTTTCACTTTCACTTTATTAGTTTACAGTATAGCTATGACATAACTTCCTCCCTCTTCTCCATTTGTTCTCCAAGGAAACATCACTACATATTACATGCACATCAGCATCTCTCTTTCTTGGATCTGGGGAGATTCCTTTTTTACAGTTCTGCATTGGTATTAGTTTCCTATTAGGCAACTGGAGGTATTGTTGCTGATTTCTGTTGTGCACATTCTCTATATGCTCATTGATATTGTAATGAGTGTTGAATATTGAGTCCCCTGCCTTTTCTTTTGTTCTCTTTCACAAGGCAGTCTCGCTTTGTCCTCTTTAAGAGGCCAAGAAGTTATCTTTTAGTGTCCTGTGTGTTGAATACACCGATCTTAGTTTGCCTTGTTCCAATACTTTTCCCTGTAGTGTTATTCAATTGCAGCCTTTCCTCCAAAACCCAAGGTGGCAGTTTTACATTAAAGAGGAAAATTCGTGGGACTGCATTTTTTATACGAGAAGGTCGAGTCTTATACAATCTGGAATGCTTGGAGACCCCGGGCCGTTAGCCGGGACTAGTTGGGTTCTTTGCAGGGAGTTTAACGGATCACTATAGATGTATGTAAAAGGAACATTTTTGACTTGGGGATGAAAACCTCTTTCTGGAATGCAATGTTTGGATCTTATCTCTTGATTCATAGAGTTGGAGAGATGAAAGATCTTAAAAGGAGAAAAGGCCAAAGAGGGTGCTAAAAAGGGCAAAAAACAGAAACGCTCTCCGTTTCTGTTTGGACTAAACGTGGGCTCTGATTCTGAAACAGACGAGTATGTTTTTATATGGTTGAGATGGCAAAAGATAAAACTCTAGCTGTAACATTTTTGGAGAGATTGAAAATCAGGTTTTGATAGATACAGATACAGATACGGGTTGAAGTTAATGGTTTCACTTGTGAATAAAGGATGATAAAATTTTATTAAGGTGAGACTCGAAAGTCAGTTGGTTGGGAAGAAGAGCAAATGGCTGCAAAGCTTTTACATGCTCTAGCAGATGACAATCCAGATTTGCAGAAGCAAATAGGGTGCATGACAGGGATTTTTCAACTCTTTGATAGCCAGCAAGCCCTCACCGGCAGAGGTTTGATCCACGAGAGACTTCACCCAGGTATTTCTCATTTATGCTTGTCTCTAGCTTTCATTACTGGTTCGTGCCCCATTCGTGACTTATTTAATTCCATTTGCTTAAAAGTGCAAGGATGTGAGATCCAATTAACTCATCCTTATGATCTAAAGCGTTGTCTTTTGGATCCTCAGTGTTATCTCCAGATCCGTTAACCTGAATGTGTTCAACTCTATAGAATTCACTCCGTGTTCTACATGTTTTCGGTAAATTCTAATAAATGAACTTAGGGCATACATAAGCTTGTGCATGTTGAAGAATTCCATTGATAAGCCAAATGCTAGGAGACGTTTTTTTCTTTTTCTAATTGTCTTTTAGCCGATGGTCTCTTAATTAGTATTTTTGTGTTGCTGATAGAATATACAACTCTTGGATTCCATTAACTCTAAATTGTTTGATTATTTCTCTCTCTTGCTTGACAATTCTGGCGATGCAGAGTTGTTATCTGGTCTTATTCTTGCTTGTTACTGAACTCACTCAGTGCATTGACCATTGTTGATCCAAATGTGTATGTAATACAGGTGATTACCACTTCAGCCATGACGCCTCAGACGTTGAACCTGTAGATGCATACCTTCGACATATACCAGCAGTAAGCATCCTGATTTTTGTTTTGTTTACCTTTTTTATTTAGGTCGTGGAGTTCTTCATCTTAAATGAGTTAATGGAGAGACATGATCGAGTTCATTGCTTCTTTTCTGTTTCTTGTTCTCTCCATAAAGCATGTCCAATCCACATGTACCAGATGATCCTTAACCGGTGAATTGACGAACCCTCCATTCCAAATAATCTTTTAGTCCGCAAGTTCTTTTCTACTTAATTATTTCATGTTATAAGTTTGTTGCTGTTACTGCTCTGTGGTATTGACGTTTTAACCTGTAGCTCACTTAGTGCGACCTTTTGATTGCAGGATTTAAATTTAAACGGGTTTGAGAAGCAGAGAATTTCTACAGAATCATCCAGAGCATCTTTCTCATCCTCATGTTCATCATCCTTGTTTTCTGTTGATTGCAGTAGAGCAGCTACACAACAGGCCTGTTCATTTGATAGAATTACTTTTCCAGAAAATCCTTCAAGGGATACAGTTATGTTGCATCAAAGTACCTCTTCTCATTTAGGAAGAAAGTCCCTTGATCTTCGAGATGTGGTCAAGGACTCAATGTACAGAGAATTAAAAGAGCTTTCACGAAAAAAGGAAGCAATGCACAATGTGGAGCACAAACACTCCCCAAGGCCATTTCATTTTCCCAATTCTCTAGGAGGAACTAACGGAGTTGGAAACAATGGGAAGCAAAAGGTTTCTGATGATCTTAAGGAGTCTCTTCGTGTTCTTGCTAAACTTCAACAGGCACGTAGGTATTCTCGTGAAACAAGAGAACGTCCAACATCATCATATGAATCAAAAGATGGTTCTTCGCATACAGTGTCAAAAGATGCTCCTCGTTTTTCTTGTGATGGAAGAGAGATAAATCGTTTGTCTTTTGAGTCACGAGATACCGTCAAGTCCACCTTGAAGCTTAAGGAGTTGCCTAGACTCTCACTGGATAGTAGAGAAATTTCAATGCGGAGCAATCCTGGTTCTCAATTATATTACCCTTCAAGCGATTTTCCAAATAGTGGAAGCTCAAATGACGAAAGTTTTGATCCAAAGCAGTCCCCAGGAGCTCAGAAACGGCCTTCTAGTGTAGTGGCCAAGTTGATGGGCTTGGAAGCATTGCCGGAATCTGCATCAACTAGTCATTCTGGCTGCAACAAGATCTCCCCTGGTGAACTCAGTCAGTCCTCCTTGAGGCCATTGAAAACAAATGATTTAACTATGCAAGTCAGAATTCCAAAATCCCCCAGAACCTCAATGAAAGAGCCAAAATCACCAAGGTGGAAAAACCCAGATCTTATCATGAAACCTATGTCCAAGTTACCTATTGAACCAGCACCATGGAAGCAGCTGGATAGTAGTCGAAGTTCTCATAAGCCAGCATTGAAGGCACCAAAAATTCCAGAAAAAGCACCAAACTCTTTCCCTACAGTATACAGTGAGATCGAGAAAAGATTGAAAGATCTTGAGTTCAAACAATCTGGAAAAGATCTTAGAGCTCTTAAACAAATTATGGAAGCAATGCAGGCTAAGGGGCTCCTACAGACAGGAAAGAAAGAACAAGATTCAAACTTTCAGAACCAAAGAGATACTGAATCAAAGCACACCAATCCCATTCAAAAGGCAGGATTGTCAGGCCCAAAAAACCAACAGAGCAATATTGTGAGGACCTTTGAATCCCCAATTGTGATCATAAAACCAGCAAAACTCATTCAGAAATCTGATATCTCTCCTTCAGTAATTCACATAGATGGTCTTTCTGGTCTTCACAAGGTTCCAACCGGTGGTAATGCAGATAACAGAAAAGGATCTGTAAGTAGCCGGAGCACAAGAGATCAAGCTCTTAGAAATAGTCATAAGGATTCTTCTATCAACTCTAGTGACAAGAACGTTAGTTTGAGGAATGTGAAACAGTCTTCAACAAGACCTTCACAATTGTTAAAGGATAGCACAGCAAATTCAGTGAAAAACTCTGGATCTGTGAGTCCAAGACTGCAACAGAAGAAGCTTGAGATGGAAAAACGATCTCGTCCACCTACACCTCCCTGTGATTCAAACAAACCTAGGAAACTATCCAGCAGACAGCTAGCAGAATCTGGTTCTCCTGGCCGAAAACACAGGATTAGATCTCCCAAAGTGCCACAAAGCGATGACCAGCTGAGTCAGATAAGTAACGAATCAAGAACATCAAGCCAACAGGGGGATGATGTGTCTGTGCAGTCTGAAAACACTGTTATCTTTGACTCGAAGATGGATACAACAATCACAAGTATAGAGCAATCAACTGTCATTTGCGATGTCCAGAGTCCATTCTTGAAGGCTTCCAGTTGCACTGTTTCTGACTCAATGCAGGTGAGTACGTGTTAATTTTGTTTCTTGTTAATTACTTCTAATTAATAACGCAGTTGACATTGCTTATTATCCTAATTCCAGAGGCCAATTTCAATGCCAGAGGATGGAATGGCAGCAGAACTTGATGCTGTTGCTCTGGAGCATCGTAGTCCGGTCTCTGTTCTTGATGTGTCGGTTTATAGAGATGATGCACTGTCTCCTGTAAAACATATGCCACCAGATATGCCCATAGGTAACATCCTGTTTACTTTTCTGCTGGTTAGGCTACAATTTGGTACTTGGTGGGCTGAGGTAAAATGGTATCTTGTGAGCTTAACATAGTAAAGGTGCTCACAATCCCTTGCTGTGAGTGATTTAATTAGCAATGAATAACGCCAATGAGTTAAAGACGTCTGGTTACCTAAGAGAATAACGAAATCTACTATTATAATGGACTTTCAATATCCTTGACTGCCACCGTTCTTGCTTATCCTTGTTAGTTTGGCAAAGCAAAGTTCAGTTGATATTCTTTCTTGCTGCAGTTGATTTTAGTGGTCGAGATTTTAGAGATGAACAAGGTCAAGACAAATGGAAACCTTCTGATAAATTCTCATCTGACAGTAGTATAGGGTCTGGTCTTAATTCTGAGATCAATAGGAAGAAACTACAAAGCATTGAGAATTTGGTACAGAAGCTGAGAAGACTGAACTCCACTCATGATGAAGCCAGCACAGACTATATTGCATCACTTTGCGAGAACACAAACCCAGACCATCGTTACATCTCAGAGATACTATTAGCTTCCGGCCTTCTACTCAAAGACATTGGCTCTGAGTTGACGACATTTCAGCTCCACACATCAGGCTACCCCATAAACCCAGAGTTATTCTTTGTATTGGAGCAAACGAAGTCCAGCAGTTTGGTTTGGAAGGAAGAGTACAGCCCTGGAAAGACCATGAATTCAAAGAGGAGCTTAGACAAGTCACACAGGCAGCTCATATTTGACGCTGTTAATGAGATCCTTCTTAAAAAGTGGGCTTTAGCGGGGTCTACTCTTGATCCATGGCCGAAGTCTGATAAATTAACAAAGAAGACCCCAAGTGCTCAAAAGCTGCTCAAAGAGTTGTGTTCAGAAATAGAGCAACTCCAACTGAAGAAATCCAAAATCAGCGTAGCAGAGGAGGAAGATGGATTGAAGGGCATTTTGATGGACGATGCGGTGCACTGTTGGGAGAGTTGGACAGATTGTCGAAGTCAGATTCCTGGTCTAGTGTTAGATGTAGAGCGGTTGATCTTTAAGGATTTAGTAGATGAGATAGTTAGAGCTAAACATGCTAGACGTGGAGAGCTCATTGCAAGGTAGCTAAAATAAATGTCTGAAGTTGCTTTGACTTCTGCTTCTCATACTGTAATTCATATTCCTTTTTCTTCCAAGCCAAATAATTTGCCCGTAAAGAAACGTGAATTTATACCCAAATTCTCTACTCATCAACTTCTCTCTCTCATTTTTATTTCGTTGCATTGATTTAGTAAGGTTCCTAACCTCGCTTCCGTACGACTCTCAACTGAATTGTTGGAGCCTAATATCAGTAATAGCCTAATAGGTACTTCTTGCCCTTGCTAGGCCTAACCTCAAGGTTATGATCCTCACTTTTCTTTTAGTGTGTTATCCATAGTCCATAGAAGGTAGCTTTATGAGCAATACCGGAGCTACAAATGGGTTTTTTGGAAAGGCTGGTTATCAAGATTTGAATTATTTATTTGTTTAATAAAGCACTGAATCCTCTTCAACAGATAGCCTCCATAGCATAGTGGTAGTGCGTTCGCTTCGTAAGCGAAAGGTCGCGAGTTCGATCCTCGCTGGGGGCTATGGGGGTGTTATTAAGGTGCCTTTTTTGCCTCTTTTCATTTGAATTCTCTCTGGTCCGGGGTATTTCGTCTTACTTCAGAAGGTATATGGGCAGAAAAATATTCAGTTTCAAAATATTATTTATTTAAAAAATTACTTATCAATATATGTCTTTGTTTTATGTGTTATATTTTTTTATTAAAATAGTATTTCGTCTTACTTCAGAAGGTATATGGGCAGAAAAATATTCAGTTTTAAAATATTATTTATTTAAAAAATTACTTATCAATATATGTCTTTGTTTTATGTGTTATATTTTTTTTATTAAAATAAGTATTTCATTATTTTCCAAAATTTTAAACTTAATTGAAAATATTACATATTTGATATTTATGAAAAATAATTCAGCAATAAATAAGTATTTTAAATTCACCCTAATTAAAAACACGTTATTTTAAATTTCATTCTTTTCGTAATCGATACTCTAAGAAAGATAAGATTTCATATTTTTCTTATTCAATATGAGTCATGACATCTTATGATCTTTAGGGATAAATTATCACAAAGATTTATTAGAAACAGATGCTGTTATGTCATAATTAATCCGAAAATAAAATGTGATATAAAATTACATTTTATAAATATAACTTATCAATTTAAAATTTTATTTTAAAATTTTTATTAAGCTTCAAGTATTATAAATATAACTTATCAATTTAAAATTTTATTTTTAAAAAATAAGGTAACATGTGAGTTAGAGAAAAAAAATAAAAAAACTCATCAATTTATGTCTTCATATTATTCGTCAGTTAAAATAATATTTTAAACTAACGAGTTATCCTACAAAATTTTGAAACTTAATTGAAAATATGAAATGTTTGACATTATACAAAAAAAATCTTCTAAAATTTTAGCAATGAGTGGCTATCATAAATATAAATGACATAAATATCATAAAGTCTTTCTCTTTGTACACTTGATGAAACTCCAAAGTAATTTAAACTTTGGAAGCTCTTCAACTTAAACCCTTTTCCCTTCAAATGAGTTAGAACCCTTCTATTTATAAGAAATGGGAGTGCTTTATGATATAAATTTGAATGTCACATGTCACCTTATAATTGGCTATCATATTCTTCCATTTAAAGTATTTGTTAATTTACGAAATGATCATTATTTCTCTATTTTATTTATGTTTAAGGATTTTATGACTCTTGAATGTTGGTCCCCGAATGGCTTATGAGAGTGGACATATTGAACTTGTTCATTTTTTGTTATATTTTAGGTTATTGAATCAATTGCTTACTCTAATGAATAATTATAGAAACTTCATATAAAATAATCATAAAAATACAACAATAATAAAAAAGAGACAAAACTAAGTTATATTGGTTTTAGCCAAATATCTTTAGCTTACGTCCACTTCCTAGGCTTCAATTGGGAATCCACTATTTTATTTCCTCCATATAAAATTTTCTTTTTCATGGGCAAAAAAGACCTTAAAATTATCTTACTTTGCCATGAGTGAAGAGTAACTTTCACAAAATGTATTCCAAGTAATTTCTCAATTAAAATAAGTATATAACTTAAAAACTCACACTACAAGAAAATCATGAATTAGCGACGGAACTTTTCTGACGGAAAAAAAACTATAACTATTTACCGATGGAAAATAACAATCCGTTGGTAAATACGTTGTACTGTTTATATATAGCGATGAGAATATATTACTGTCGACAATAATGGAGGGAATGAATTTCGCGCAAAATCTTCAACGACATATAGCGACGACACAACTTTAACCATCGGCAAAAATTGCAGGAATGTCCGAAGCAATTAAATTGCGGGAATGAAGAAAGACTTGTCGAAAATCACTGGCTGGGTTGGTCCAACCAAGAAAGGCATGGGAGTTTTGGGCACTGCTTGAGCTAAGTCAGGGTCGAGTTAAGTAAA
>JANQBM010000007.1:14898981-14932864 GCA_025594535.1 Erythroxylum domingense | reverse complement strand
TTTTATTTTATTTTTTTGACCTCTCTCCGCTCTTTTGGCCATAACTTTTTCTTCCGACCTCCGATTGACCTGATTTTTAAAGCGTTGGATTTCTAAGACATTTTTTCTACCTCTTCATACGAATTTATAACTTTTGATATTATTTTTGAATTTATGGATTAAATCAAAGAGAAAAGATCGGAGGTAAGTGAAATGAGTTTGTTTTTGAAGTTTGACCTGGTGGAAAATTCCTCCCTTGTGGGATGCGCGTCCAGATGTCACGTAGGACATCGGGCACATGACTCGCCAAGGTGAGGTTCCAGCAAAGGCTCACTTCTAAAGTACTAAAACATCTCTTCAAAATCAACAAGTCTCTATCCACAACTTGGAAAATTGAATAGCTTGTAAGGTTCTCTTAGAAAAATAATTAGTAGAGATAATAATAGGGCTTACGATCAAGCTTGCTTGGCTTGAAGTCAACAAACTAGCCTAATTTGATCGGGCTTAAGGAGCTAAATTGAAAAGCTTAAATAGTTTGACCACTCGAGCAAAATAATATTGTTTTAGGTAAATTTACCCAAAATGATGTCATTTTGGAAACTCATTTAGATTTGAGTTATGCAATGTGAGCCTGCTAGGCTTTAGGCTGGGTTTGAGCCATATGTTCTTATGGTTGGGTTGGGCTTGGTTCAACTCAACCCATTTCCATACCTAATAACTTGGTACTTTACCTAACAACACCATGCCAAACCTAAGGAAGCAAATGAACATAGTGACTTTAAGGGGTGGAAAGGAGCTAAAAGTTAAAGAAAAAGGGAAAGAGAAGAAGGAAAGGGTTTTTGTGTAAAAAAAGAAGGATTAGAGAATGAAAAAGAGAAAAAGGAGGAGCTATAGAAGAAATTGATCAAAGAGTACTATCCAAAAATTGCATATTCAAACAAATTTAAAAAAGATAAAAAAGGAAGATCAATTTGAAAAGTTTTTACAACTTTTTTAAAAATTACATGTTAATGTTCCTTTTTTATTAGAAATAGTCTCTCTACTAGTTAGGGATAAGGTTGTATACTTTTGGACCTCACCAGACCTTCATAAACCCTACTTTTCAATGATATTTCCATTAGGATATTGTCGTTGTTGTTGTTGTTATTGTAATGTTCCTTTTATTAAAACTCTTTCACAGATGTCATTTTACAAAATAAAAGTTATCACTGGTTTCTTTAAGTGAGGAATATTTTAAAACTTTATAGACCAAGCTATCCTAGATAATCAAATATCAAAGGAGTTTCACTATTACTTGTAATATTGGTAGTTTGTCAATCGAGAATTAGAAAAGAGCTAGTGTTAACTTGATGCTATATGACTTACTTAAGAAGTTAGGGTTTGTGAACTTAAAACAACACATTGAATTAGCGGATAGGTTAATTACATATCCTAGGAGTATTGCATAAAATGTTTTCATTAAGACAAACAAATTCATCTTATGTTTGATGATGTAAAGGTTCCCTTAATCTTGGGACAACCTTTCCTAGCTAATGTTAAATCTGTGATGGATGTATATGATAGAAACTTAATCCTAAGGGTAAAGAATGAGAAAGCAGTTTTTATTATATCTAAAGTCTTTAAACATCTCCTTAATAAAGATGAAACTTATTTCTATATAAATATTATTGATACTACAATTTCTCATATTATATGGAGAATCAACAAAGGATCCATTAGAGACTTATATCATATAAGGCCAAAAAGGAGATGGATGACCTTATTCTATTAGAGCATATGGCATCGAAAGCTAATAAGCCTATGATTTGCAATTGAGTAAGAAGTTTAACTAATAAACTTATAAAGAAGCACTTATTAAGAGGTAACCCAATTATTTAAGTTTTTTATTTCAATCTAGTAATTTTATATACTTTAGCAATATTTTTAATGTGCTTTTGCATTTTATTGATTTTGCATGTGTTTTAAGTATAAAGCAGTTTGTACTTGTCAAACTACAACATAAAGCCTTTTATTTTTAAGGGAGTACTAGTTATCCTAATTTCCTTATATTCCCCTTATTTTCTAGTTTTTCATTATTCTTGTATGTTATATACATTGAGGATAATGTACAACTTAAGCATTGGTGGGTAGGGGGAATTGATTTTTCATGCTTATTAATTTTGGTACAATTAGCTTAATAGCAAATAATGCTAAAAAAATTTAACTCTCAAAGAACATTGATTGAGAAAATTCATTATAAGTTTAGCTATTTTGTGATTTGATTTGTTTAACCATTTAGTCATGAAATTGATGATTAAGTTAATTTTAATTTGCTTCATTCATTTTAAAAATAGATAATTAATTTGCATTTAGATATATAAATGAGTTATAAATGACGTATTTTTAAACATTTTTAGTACCCCACTAATTGTTTCTCTGAAAAAAGAAAAAAATGTGTGAATAAATGAGCATAAAATAAATTCAGTATATTGGTTTCAAATCAAGTAAAAAGGTTGAAGTTAAAGAGTTGTACTTGTAACCATTTGAATTGACCAAGATTATCTATGATAAAGTGTTTACTCTCACGCAAAAGATTAGGTTACTTTTTAAACAAGCCTTTAAAATAGTCTTGTGTTAATTTAAAGTCAATGTTTTGCTTTTATATCAATAAGAGGTATGAAAATATTTGAAAGTTAAAGCATTTTTCTCATGTATGTTTACTTTATGCATTAAGTTGAATTTTATGGATTAAATTAAAATTTTAAGGATATAAAGCTAAATTAACTTGATTTATGAATTATTTCAAGTAGCTAAATGCCTAGCAAATTGATGAACTTTATAACTGAATGAATGATGGAGAGTCTTGATTGATCTGATTAATTAGTTAAATCTTCCCTTAGATTTGCCACCTATTTAAGTTGAGAGTGATAAAATTGGTTTGCTTAAGGGTAAGAAAATACTTAAGTATAGGGGGGAATTTGATAAGTATTAATTAAGTTATGTTTTTATTATAATTTTGAAAACATCTTGCTTGTATTTAGATCATTTTTGTGGGATTTAGTAAAAATTTTTGTAGGATTTAGTAATCAATATAACTT
Source organism: Erythroxylum domingense (assembly GCA_025594535.1). Classification (NCBI taxonomy): domain Eukaryota; kingdom Viridiplantae; phylum Streptophyta; class Magnoliopsida; order Malpighiales; family Erythroxylaceae; genus Erythroxylum; species Erythroxylum domingense. The sequence goes on along the minus strand of JANQBM010000007.1, from coordinate 14,929,808 downwards.
TTATTTTACTATGCTTTATTGTATCTCTCCAATAAATAAAGAATAAATTTGGACAAGTTGGAGTGAAGTTAGAGAAGTTTTGAAATGATTTTAAAGGAAAGGTTCAGAACATAGGTCATTAATATGACACCCTATTGAATCTGAACTCATGGTTAAAAAATACAAGTCTAATATGATATGTTGGGAGCCTATATTGGCAATGATTTTTCTGTAAACTAAGAGTTTCATGCAAAGGGAGGAATATGATGTTTGACAAGTTATTTTAAAATTTTAAGGTTTTAAATATAAAAGAGAAAGAGACATGAAAGGGGAAATTTAGCAGGAAACACATCATCAGAGACACAAATTAGAACATCTTTACGCAAAAACAAAGCAACTTTGAAGAGAAAAGAAGGGATTTCCATCAAGATTCAAGCGAAGACTTCAATATTCAAGATCCATTAGAATAAGTTCTTTTGTATTATGTTATTTCTTAGTTGTTGTTGGATTTCTTTATATTATTATAACTAAATTAGGATAGACCTAAAAAGATGAACCCTAGAACTATGTGTTTAGATTGATTATTTGATTTAATGAAAGACTCGTATTTTCTTGTGAATTATTCATTGATTAAGTTTTATATTTGAGTTAATATTTCTAGTATTTTAATTTAATTTCAGATTTTATATATAGAGACTAAGAAATCATATATATGAATCAATCATAGCACGAATGATAAGAGTTATATAGAATCCTGAGATAGAACCATATAAATATTCTAAGTGAAGTAAAATCTAACAACAAATTTATAGAACAAGTTAATGTGTTCTTAAGGATTTTGATTAAAAAGAAATTTTAATCAATCAACTTAAGGATAGGAGCCTTATTTCTTAAGAAACAATACAATTATAACTTTGAAATTTCTACTGGTTTATGAAAACAAGGACTAACAATTGAATAAAGAAAAATTTAAGCATAGAAAGGCTCTTGTGAGGGCTTTTGGTGATTTTTCTTTTGAAATGAATTATTATAGATATCTTGTTGTTCCTAATTTGATATCAATAAAGGTTATACCAATTTTTTATATTCATTTGCCACCACATGACATTGACCTACAAGGTAAAGAAATCAGTATGTTATATTTATCCACACAAACTTAGGCCATTGGAGATTAATGCTTAAACTTTTTTTCAACTTATATCTTTTTTGTTTATTTAAGAAGTATTGTTTCGTACAGCAATTTATATGGATATGTCTATGATCACCACAAAGTGACATCTCATATAAGATGATTTGGAAGTACATGAATTATATAAGTGTGACATGTACGTATGTATGTACGTACATACATATGTATGTATGTATGTATGTATGTAGGTATGTAGGTAGGTAGGTAGGTAGGTAGGTAGGTAGGTAGGTAGGTAGGTTCTAATTAATGATGTGAGTGATGTAATTTCTTTTGGATTTATGGGGGATTAGTAATTCTCCTTGTGTGATGGAAAGACCTTATATATTAATTGGAAAATTATATGCTTCTTTAGAAGAAATGTGTTTACGTTGAATGAAAACATGGATCATACATTTACCTTATAATAAGACTTATAATGATTTTGAACTTGTTTCGTGTCAATTTGATTATAAATATGTCTATATAAATGAGAAGAATGTCACATATTTTTTTAAATGACCTTATATAAAATTTATGTCTACTTTTACCTTGAATATTATGCGCTCTAGGTTTAGAATGTGATCCATACATGAATACATAGAATTTTCCTTTTGATTATGACCCAAAGGATAATGGATGAGCATATGATTTTTACACATATTTACAAACCCTACAATTCCTCCATACCCCAATAAACAGATCCAATTTCTTTCCCTAAGACTCTGTTTGTATGGAATATGGAAGCAAAGAAACCTCAGACGGTTTGGAGGAACCAGGCCCTCGCTTCTGAGATCCTCTATGAAATCAGAGAACTCATTCTACTTCGTAATCTCAGTTAGACATATAACACAAACATTTTAGATTCACTTAATGTTTAACTAGAAGCTATGGTCGGAAGATAATCATATGAATGGAAGAGATGCAGATGACACATAGTACTATTAAGAAGAAACGAAGAAATTAAAATACCTAATCGGCTAATCCAGTGTCAAAACAACCATCAGACCTCCACGAGACCCTCGCCATCTGACGAAATATCAGGAGGAGACAATAACGTCTCTTGAAGATGGAGAATCCATCTATTGCCCTAATTCTGAAGCTTCACGATACTCCGACAGTGAAAAGAAGATTTCTATACCATTTACAGCTACCAAACATTAATAACGCGTCTCACTTCCAGCTACTGAATGTTTTCATTTGTTTTGGTTTTTCATGTTCCATGGTGTCGTCTTAGTTTTACCTTAGTTGTTTAGAGTAATACTCGTATATCTCCTTCTTTTAAATCTTTATAAAATTCCTTTATTTCAAAAAAAACATTCTCCTATGATAATTTAAATATGGACTTATCATGTAAACACTTACCCCTCACAAAAATTGTCATAGCATTGAATGGTGCATTTCCATAAGTGAAACCAATTCCATGCCTGTCATTAGGCACTTTTTGACTCTAATAATGATATTTAAACTATCATTTCATAAAATAAAATTAGAAAATGATTCTTTCTTAAACAAATCAATCATGTGTCTAGAGCCACATTTGAACTAGTGACAAGAGGGTTTTCAATCCTCTACTCTACAGTTGAGTTATCCTAAACATGTCCAATGTATCATCTTCAATTACATTTTGATAATTTACTAATGGACTTGGGTATATGGCAATAGGGGAAAAAAGATGACATTGATCTGCTTCTCTAATTCCATTCTTGATTGTTATTTAAATTCTCATCTAACTCGTAATGATTAATATTAATATTATTAACACCAACATCATTACAATAATCATTAATATATGTAAGATCAATTATATGCCAAATATCATGATCATTGTGATATATTGAAACTTTAGAAAGTACATTTTTACTATTGCAAAAAAGAAAATATGCATTATTGTACTATTTAATGAAATGATATTATTGTCATTTTTATTCCACTCACTTTTATCTAGAATCTCGCATAAATTAAATCATCAAATATAAGAAAAAATTTAATCCTTATTCTCTAAAATAATTAATCATTTTCATTGAAAAATAAAGCAATATTAATGTCTTGGCACTCTTAGCTACAATATGAATCAAATTGTGTCATAATAAATTTTATTCAAATTTTACTGAAAATTTATAGGCCATAAATAAGACCAACTTTTATGTCAATTGTTAGTCTTTGAATGGCACATAAGCAGGGAGTGAATTTTATTTTTTCATTTTTTCCTATTTCTAGATTAATGAATGAATTGCTTACTTTAATGAATGATTATAGAAACCTCATATAAAACAATTACAAAATAAATAAAATAAAAAAGAGTAAAGAAAAAGAGATAAATTTGATTTATAGTAGTTTGGAAAAATACCCACTCTTTAATTTTAACTTAGAAATTCACTATCTTATTTCTTAAATAGATGAACAGCACCCCTTCTATATAAAATCTTTTTTTTTCCATAGGTAAAGAAGAACCCTTAAAATTGTGATGCTTTGCCACGAGTGAAGAATAACACTTTACAAATCTTGTTTAAAGTTAAGAGAAACCCTCACTAAGTGCATCTCAAGCAATTTTCCTAATTTCAATAAGTACAAAATTCAAAACTAACATCCTTATTAACATCAAAGTACATGTAGTGCAAACATATATTCTCTACCCTTTTAAAGCTCTTAAAAACTCTCTAGTATACTCAACAATCCTTCCAAATTCATATGTGGTCTATTTATACTCAAAATAACATAAATACAAAAATCATTTGTTATAAAAACTAATAATAGTGGCATTGATCAATTATTCTATATATTAGTCTATTATTCTAGTATATTAGTCATGAACAATGTAATCACAAACTCATGGTACATATTTTTGAAAGACATTAGTTAATTATATTGCTACAATGATATTGGTTAGTCAAAGTTCTTATGACAACTTTTTCAAAACTTCTCAAGTTCTTATAAAGATCAAAACAAGTTTCTTTGACAAAATTTTGATTCAAAATTATTTCAAAAGTTCCTAAAAGTTTGATTGAGAGGTTTTCTTCAGAGATAACAATTTTCTCCTTGATAATGAAAATACTTTTTTCATTATCCTTAAATTAAAATGGTCATACATTGATTGATCTTCTAATTCATTGAAATGATCAATATAAGGTTACAAAAACGATTATAACCATTTGGTTAAATATGATATGCTTAATTTCTCTTTGTTTCTAGCTCTTAATGTAAATTGCATTTGTAATTTGCTTTTTATTTTCTCCATCCCTTGATTATTCAACTGATTCAATTGGCTCATTTTCTCACTTTACCCTTCTATTAAACTTCACATATTAACTTACTAATACCATCAAGGATAATAAATATTAGTAATAACATAATTTTTTGTTATCAAAAATATGATATATATATATATATATATATATATATATATATATATATATAACGATTTGGATTTCTTAATTAAAGAGATCAATGATCCCAATTATTAATTCATGTTAATTTATTCCTATTTGATCTCATCTAATATTTATACATAGATGAAAAGTTATTAATAACTTATATACCTTTTATTTGTTTTAATTAAATGATCAATCTATTTAAAACTAATCAAAATAATATGAAACAATAATTAAATATGAATGTACATAAGGATCTCTACTATTTAATATTTATTTAATATATTTATAATATATTTAAGATTCAATCAAAGTAAATTAATGGTACAATAAAACCTTAATAAATTCATACTTTAAAAATAATTATCTCTATTATATAATAAAACTTGACAATCTTAGTTAAACTAATATACATAATTAATAATTGTGATAAATTAATAAAATATAATTTTATGTAAAAATTCTAACTCTATCATCTCATTCATGTCATAAATTAATAGTTTGCTAAAAATATAAAATTATGTATAATTTAATATAATATATTCTTAAAATATGACTCTATTGTAATATATTTTTGTTAAAATTTAAATATAGTTGGATCGTATGTCTAATTTTTTAATTGCATCTAAAAGGTTTGAGGTTGAATTTTTATTTTGGTGAAATTCAATAAAAATAGTTTATTAAAAAAATTTCTATTAAATTGCCAATACACTCCATAAATTAATAAAGTCTTATTTTGTCAATCAATTAATACGTCTGTAATTGATATATTTATATGGTCTCAATGTTATTCAGTAGGTTTTCCTGTAGAAGAACTAAAGGAAATATATATATATAAGTTTAAGAGGAGTAGATGACCTCTTCTTATTACTCTATTCGTGAACTGTTTCATGAACATCCATCTATTTAATAAATGAGATCTATAGAAAATTAATGGATAGATGCTCATAAAACATGATAGGAACAGAATAATGGGAATACGTTAACTCAAGTTTAAGACATTATAAGAAGTGTTCCAACCTTTCTAACTGCAAAATTTATGAGGGGAATAAGCGTTAACTAAGGCAACCTTTTAATTAAGTTATAATGCTGCCTAACTTAGCACAATACACTATGCATGTTTAGGCAACCTTTTAATTAAGTTATAATGCTGCCTAACTTAGCACAATACACTATGCCCGTTTAGGACCACCAGTGTCTATAAGCACGCTGCAGGCCTAGAGATACTACACACCTTGCCATCCCTACCTAGTTTCCTGCATAACGCTTCTTTTCATCTTCAATATTCAATTTACTATGGCCAAATTAGTCTGTACTTGTAATCAATCATAGGAAAATACTGATATTTATTTATTATCTTTTTATGACGTTTAGGTATTTTTTTTCCTTTAATTAATTAATGATGTACTGTTTCTTTGTATATCAACTTTCTTGATCACGTACAAATGGATGGTATACATAAACAACGGGACCACAAGCACCCTCTTTGCTATACTTAAATTACAAACCAAGTTGCAGTCTTTGTTTTAATGATATCTTGGATCTAGTGACCTGTTAATTCTCAGACTGCTTTTGTTCTTAGGGTCTTCTGGCAGCTTATGTGACTTCGCTTTCATGCTTATGTCTCAATGATTTTTCCACCAATCCCTATAATCCTCTCATCTATTGCTCTTTTTCTTGGTATACAGCGCCTTCACCATTCCTTTTTCAAAGTTTCCTAAGGACACATCATAAGACTGTTAAAAAAAAAGAAAAAGTGGAAGAAGATCAACGGATTACTTACTAACGCAGGGAATGCATATGTTATAAATAAAGTATGTTTTCCCTTGTTTCTCTTTTGTCTATTACACTCCTAAACAAGCGATGCACTACCCTAGCTAATGCCTATTCTGTAAAGAGAGTTTAAAGTTAACCTTATGCTGCCCACTCTGGAGACTGTTATTACCCTCGAAAAACTTTTGGCTTTTGTTCAGGAAGCCGCCATGATTACTTCATGCATGCATGAATGTGCTACAGAGACGGAGAGGCAGAAAGGAAGTCCGCAACAAGACCTTTTCGTTCTTTCTATTCACTTAACCGTTTCTATATATTATTATCCAATTACTGGGGCAAAAGAGAAGAAACTGTGGTAGGTGTTGGTACGTACATTCAATGCATCCAATGTATTTAATGGCTATTTGGTTGCTTAACTTCCTATTTTCAGTTAATTGGAAAGGAAAGTTGTAATTGCACATGTGTGTGTCCATATATAATTCATAGATAAGAACAATTAGACATATATGATGTATAGTTGTACTAGAAACCATTTCAATTGTTAATTTCAGTAGATTTATCCAGCAAACACACTGATAAAACTAAGAATATAAGGAAAATTAAGTATGAACTTGATGAGGAAGAAATAATGTCATACGATAAAGATTAATAGAATCTTTGGTGTAAGGTCTTCAAATAATAGAGTTTGCCAATTTGTACACCCTTAAATCTAGACTGCAAGAGGATGTCTTCCTTCAAGCTGAGAGCCTTGGGATCGGTATGCTGGAGTACTTTTGTAATTAAATACCAGAGGTGCTTCCCCTCTCAACTAAAGTCTCATCATTACTTGTAAAATAGCAACTACCGGATTAACTTGAGAATTATGCACCACATTTAATGATTAAGAAGTTCTTTCTTATAGAATTAAAAGACAAGTTCAAGATGAGGTATCTCTCTTCATTCATGTTATTATCAGTGAGTAGCATTGGCTACAATGACAAAAGATGGTAATGAAAACGTTAACCACTAGTAATTAACTAGTAGGAGGTGATACTCTGCTATTACTGGACTGCAATTTACTTACACACCTACCATTTGTCTTTTGAAAAATTCTGCTGCATTACTTCTTATTTTGTACGATCGAGGCACCATTAAACTTGAACCGTACAAACGAAGGGTATGTAATTGAAAGATAAAGCTGTGACTTGCATATAAACTTTGAAATTAATGCTATAGAATATAGAATGGGATAAAATATTTTATTTCTATTATTTGTTCTGTGAATTTTTAATGGAATTCATTTCATCATTGGCTTTATACAATTTAACATTTATCAAGCACAAATTTTAATACAAATTTTCAAACTTCTGAATTATTTGTTCCTCTTATTTATCATTTGTATTTTATTTTTGGTAATTCAGTAATAAGATGAGGCCTTGCATGAAGTATAGATATGAACTTTGAGCATGGTCTTGTGCAATCTGAAATGATATCTGTATCGATAAGTAAAATTGATATTTTCTCAAAAAAATGTGAAAAAGAGAACTTTTTAAAAGTAAGATCCGGAATTCTGCAGGGACTGGGAGATTCGTATAACTCTTGTTTTGTTAGCATGTTCTAGGATTATTTAGTCTTCCTTTTGGACTGTAGCTATATGTAACCTTGAAGGATAATAGTAATACCACTACTTTCCTTTCAAACTCTCCAATTCTTAACAAAATCAAGAAGCAAAAGAAGCTTGGATGGACATTGTGATGTTGCTTCTTTGAAGCGTTGTTAAATCTTGAAAGGTGTATAGTATATATATACCTTTCGATCTATATATATATATATATATATATATATATATGTATGTATGAAACCAAATATAAGTGCATGGCTGTACAGATGATTTTAATATACCCTACAGGAGAACCATGCATGTGAACAGCCCCATAATAAATGACTTCTGTTATTACTGTCTCATATGATCAGTTACTTGTTTACTCAGCTTTTTTTGCATTATACTCCTTCCTTCCTAAAAGTAATGGCTGCAGAAGCACGTATACACACAAAGAGTCGTGCATATACAGGCAGCTCGTGTTCCGTATGCTCCATATGGTAAGAAAAGAAAAATCGGTTCAAAAATTTTACATATTGCTGTTAATCTGAACTTTGCCACCTTTTATTTACTCTTCGTTCTCTTTATTCCTTCTTTTTTTCCTTTTGCATAAGAGAACATAAGGAGTCCACAAAGGTTTCGCTTTTAAAAGAAAAAGAAAACTCTCAATATTCTCAAGCTATCATCAAATTACAAGCTTATTTGCATTCTTGAGGGTTTTGAACTCAGAACATATGCATATTAAGAGTAGGGTAGAACAAGGTAGTTTTAAGCAAAAGACGAACAATAGAATAGTTAATAAAGCTTCGTTGTTATTTTATTTCTCAACTTGGCAAGCAACATTTCTCGACACATTTGCTGAAAAATATTGTCGCAAACCTGTTGAGGAAATGTATCAAAAACAGTAATAACATGATTTAAAGGGACCATACATGATAGGTGTGGAAGTATTACAGATTCCATTGTCATATATTTGACATTATCATTCGCAATCGATATGCATTAGTGGTTAATCCCATTTTTTCATTGCAACAGTAACATCGATCTAAACCCAAGAATTAAAACTAAAAATGACTAACAACTTTAGATACAAACTTGATCAGCTTACTTATCCACACTAATGTATGGTGATAGTATGCTTTCTTACAAACTAATGCAACAGAAGTATATAGTGTATCTTACTTGTATCAGAAAATCCATTCACGAGAAGCAATTCCGAGAGATTCTGGAATCTTTTACCAAGTGATGAGGTATGAAGATGGGCTTTGAAACAATCTTTTTGCGTAGTACCATCTCACGGAATTAACATGCAAAATCCAACGATGAGACTCTTCAAGAGTTGACATTGTACTTGTTATGGTGGTCATCATTACTGCTTTGAAAATGGACGGGCCCTGGGTTCAGATTGAACGGAAAGGTTTTCACAGATGATGAGCTCATTGCATGAGACCCTGATATTCTATGTTGTGAGGGACTTGAACCTAGTAACTGAAAATGGTTGATTTCTCTCGAGTTCCCAAGGGTAGCATTCCCATAAGGATTAAAGGGTGAAAAGAGTGTTGACATAGTTGCAGGTGGACAGAAAAGTAATTGAGAACCAGCCGACAGAGAAAGTGATGATGGAAATGGAACAGTATTGCTATTCAGGGAATTTTCAGAATGGGATACAACTCCGTGGGTTCCAAATTGAGGGAAAGATAAATTGGAAGCTTCTATATGATGGTAGGAGTTAAAAGGCATGGAACTGTTTAGCAACGAAGGCGAACAGGAGTGAACTGCTACGGGAAAGAACCTTTGAGCTTGTCCAGTACTGCTACTGTAATTGCAAATCCCACCTTGATATTGAGGATCATTTGTTTCAATCCACTTTCCTTTCTGATCGGTAATGGACTCATCTTCCTTACTTTTTTCTCTCAATGAAGCTTCAATATTCCAGTACTTTGATCTCTCCAACGTATTCTGTTCCTCTCTATCAGGACTATTATCAATCTTTATCCCTAAAGAATGAAACCCTCCATCCTTAGCGTATGAAGCATTCATGTCAAATAATGGAGGAATAGAAGATTGATCAGAGGCTCTTAACTGGTGAGGAACTAGCATCTGCTGATGGAGTTGACCAAACCCTTGCGGAAATTGCAGTGGTGGGAGCTTGTCGATATCGGTTTTTGTTGCATCAATTAGCCAATCTATGACCTTACTAGGCTGAGCGAGACCAAGCCTGTCTTGAAGATCATATAACTGAATTGCTGTTGGTACAGAAAGCCTTATTCTTCTGTCCCTCAATCCTCTTATGGTGCAAACCTTGCTGTGTCTGTCTTTTCCCCCACAAGAACGAGACGCACGTACAATTCTTGGATTTCTAAAGGCTGACCAATGTCTTGAAGTGGATGCTGCCTTGGAGTATTTGCTGCCATCATCTCCCTCCCTCTTTCCTTGAACATCATTTTCTCTTGAATTCATAATCATGTTCTTGACACTTCCATTGTTGAGCTGCAACGTAAAAGCTGTAACAGGATGATAAGATTTGATTAGTTTCTTCGTTCCAAGTCTTCTAAATTTTCATTTTTGGAGTTTACCAGGTCAAACTGTTTGAGCAATCCCTTTTGCTTTTGGCAACTGCTTTCAAGATAAGGAAAAGAAACATTAGTTTATGAACTCAATCTTGTACATCATATGCAACTAATCTAAAGATCATGAAGCTGAATACAGACTCCCAGCTTCCAATAAATATGCAAATTGTAAAGAACTCATGAAAAAACCAAACAAATCGACAATCAGACAGTCAGATCTGAGCAAATAAGTTCCGTATCTGAATTTGAACTTGACAACTTGCAAGGACTTCTGATGCACTGGTAACTTGAAATTTAGGTTAACCTGAATCTAGGTTCGAACAGAAAGCAGATTTCTTTTGAAGTAACCTAGTTTGTGACTTGTAAGGCTTAAATTTGATGCAAAGAAGACGCAAATTTGTAGAGAATTCGACAAAAAAGTAGTAGAATTCTACTTTGGAAATGGTTAACAACGTTTCCCTTCTATTAGAAGAAGATGCATCATGTGCGAATTTTAACTTACATAAAGCAGAACATTGAAGCTTCTTTTTTCTGTACTTCAGTGCTGGGCCTGGCCAAGAAGCAGAAAGAAGACTAGCAGTTAGAACAGGCACAAAGCACTGCTTAAATCCTTGTCAAAAATGCAGTCTTTGGTTTATCTTTGTTCTATGAAGACTGCATCAAACTTATTGATAATCAGTCAAAAAAAAAACACAGTTCTTAAAAAGAAAGGTGCTGGAATTTAACTCCTCAGCCTTATATGGAATAAAGAGAAAAAGACAAGGCAAACGCAAGACCATATGTTCCCTCAGTATTATGACACGTCGAATTGGAATTTCATGAAATTGTTCATACCACATACTGAACAATCAACAGCTTAATAACTAAGCCTTGTTGGTCACCTGTGTAATTACCTTTCAGTGTGTCATATTACATTAGGTAGATGGTTGATTTCTAAGGGGACCATTCAACGTACATACTAGAAAAAGAGAACAAGACCTCATGCTTTATTCATATCGGATAGCTTTATAATGCATGCCTAGCATAAACCAAAATGTAATAAGTAGTACGTTATTGAACTCCAGTGTCCCATTATTGGATCTTCTCTCCTCCTTTTCGAATGAAATGTGCACATTTATGATACACAAAAGGCTCTATAAGCTTTATTTGAGTATAAGAAATGGTTTGTCTACGGCAGTAGGAACTTACTAGTTTCTAATTAATTGGAATTCAATTAGATAAGTCACTGGCAAGTGGTCTTAAAAAGTTGAGGTTTGATCAGCTGAGTTAGAGGATAGATAACTTAGCTTCCTTGTAGATGAGGGACCAATATACATAGGCTCTTTAAAGCATCTATAGTCAGCAGAACGCAGGACCACTCTCCCACTTACGGCAGAGAGATCTTGCCCAGCAGAAGATGAACTTAACATCCCAGAAATAAAATCCCAATCAGTTAGGACATTGACAAGTTATTATTTCGTGCTTCTGTGAGATTTGAAGGTCTTAATCTGATTCTTCTTTGTATAGTTCATACAGCCATAAGAAACAAATTTTAATTTCTATCATGGACGGAGTTTAATTTACTGATTTAGCAAATTTTAGCCTAAATGTGATCGGTAATAGTAGGGTTGAATTGTTTGATATAATCTCTTTTCTTCTTTTCTTTCTGTGCTTGACAGATCCTGCAGCAGTACGAGTGCAACCATCGAAAATGTAATATATACCAGATTGTTCTATCCCGTTACTACTCATTAAGAGACCATGTTTTACAGCAACTACTCTTTACAGCCTTAAACCTTAGAGCTTAAGCTGTTAAGAAAAGAAATTAGATGAATCTCTGTGCAACTCATGGCTTTTTCAAGAAAACCCGAAAATGAGATCTGTCGTACATTTCTTTTCCTGTTTTCACTTTTATTCCGTTTGCCTTTTTAAAGCGTAACTAAATCAATCATTAGCAGTTCAAGGCTAACAAGGGTAAACTAACAAAGGGATGCCAAACCTGTAAAATATCAGAGGGAACTTTCAAACAAGATGATGCTAAACGTGTAAAATATCAGAGGGAAGTTCTAAACAAGATGATGCTATACCTGAGACAGTCTGCTTTTCATCGTTTGGTTACCCCAACAATCTAGTAAAATTGAATCATCACCGAAACTATTGACGTCAAATTGTATGGAATGATGTGCACAGTAGCATGCATTGGTCATAAGCTGAACCCTATTTTCTATTCTACCTCTACTCCCTACTCGACGTCTACGAAATGGAACCATAAACCCTATCCGTCTAAACTCTGAAGATTCCGAACCCTAGACCACCCCCCAACTATGAAGAACAACCCATCACGTGTACAGATTAAAAAAAAAAAAAAGACAGACCCACCCAGACCATTTTCGGTTAAGCAAACAAGGAAGTATGTTTGTGTTCCTGTCTTCTTGAGTGTGCCTTTACCGGCTTCTTAAACATTTTCCGAAGAATTTTGATTTCTTAACCTCAGAGACTGTTAGTTTGGTTTCTCACCCTCTCTGGTGCCTGTGTTGCAGGAAACAACGTATCCAAAACAAACGAGGAGAATTTATTTGGCTCAATTTTTAGGGTTTGTTTATTCTTTAAAAGTATGCTTCTTGAGTTATCTGCGAGTCAGACTCTTACTGAGCAAGCAGAAAATGGTGGCAATCACGAGAAAGGGTTTTAAACTGTTCTGATTCCCATCTTTGCAGAAAAATAAATGGTCCCTCAGATCCAAAGACATGCATTACTGTTCTTTGTTCAGGGCAGCAATTATATCTTCTTGTACTACAGAGTGGGGTGAATGAACGTTGAAACTTGTTATCCTTCCAGCTAAAGGGGAGTTCATGTAGTTTATCCACTTGAATTTAAACATGTACAACTGTTTCATATTATGCGCTTGTAAATACGAAGAAACTGATTTAGTGTCTATCAAAATACATGTCTATGAATCTGGACCAGTCACAGTGAAGAAAAATCTTAAAATCAAAAGCGATTTGTTGTTTTCAGCACACAGAAAAGGACAGATTGAAGAAGATAAGGAAATCAATACTTGGAACAAAGTCATTCCTGTAAAGCCGTCTCTCAAAACAAAAGAACAAATATAAGGAATTGTACAGTCAAAAGAACAATTATAAGGAATTGTAGAGTCAAGTAATCACATCATGTGGAAAAACCCCTCAATATCACCATCTGAGTAATTTAGTTAAGATTAAGAGCACTTACTAAATATCAGATTCAAGATAGGTATCATATTTTTGTAGAGTATCATGAAAGAAAAAGGTAACAAGACTAATTGAAATGAACTCTTAAAAGAAATTAGTATGAGAGTCAAGTAAGATCTCTAATATGATAGGATTAATTGATTATCGCAAAACAAATGAAATTCATGAATAATATGATAAATAAGATATGAATTATATAATTTAAAAAATTGAAATTAAATACAATATATAAGTAAAATAGATATATAACACATTAATAACGCATAAATTCATTTATTTAGGACGTGAAATAGAAAGAAGAATTAGGGTAAAAGAAATGGACATTCCTTATTTAATTAATTTTTGTAAAAATTTGTATATTGTTTAATATTTTATAAAACTCATGCTTTATGAAATAGACACATATATTCCTTCTATTTTGTTAAAAATTTTAATAGAAGTGAAAGTCGTATTTCATATTAATTTCGTAAAAATTTACCAAAAAAAATTATTAATAAAGAAATGTCTATTTTATTTAATGAAATATGGAACTTTCTTCTATAATATTGAATTATAAGAATCTTTTAACATAAAGTGTCTTTTACTCGTAAACTTAAATTATATCAATTTTCAGAGAAGCTTAAACTTGAAATAATTGAAACGAATAATACATTACATACCTAATTTACTCATTTCTTCCACTTTTGATAGTTACCAAGTAAGTTTTACAAGTATATGTGTGATTTTTGTTTGCTTTATAACTCTCGTATAATACTTCCCAAGAAGACCTCCAAAGTCAATCTTTTCACTTCTCATTGTCCATTTTCTTTGGCTTTGCTCGTCTGCTTTATGTTTCCTCCAAATTTGGGTTACAATTTATGTGCTTATATTTTGCTTCTATCTTCATTTTTGGCTTTGCTTGTTTGCTTTATTTTTGTTTCTATTCTTTGCTTCTTAGGTTTGGTTTATTTTTATGATAGTCAACATCTAGTAGCTTAGCCTTTTACTTTTTCTAATAAAACATAGATAATACCACCTAATATTAAGAAATTGTAGAGTTGCTTTGTAGGAATATTGATTTATTCACACGATAATGAGAACAAGTTGCTTACCTAGAGATTTGCCTTAATAATATAATTTTTTCAATTTTTTAATCACTTTTGTATTTTTTGGATACCCAAGCAATCTTAGAGGCTTTTAGAGACTTGTTGCGCCTGTCTTCTGATGTTGATATTGGGAATTAGGGCAAGAGGGGTGGCATTGACTTATGATAATAAAGTAAAGGCTAGTCCCTTGATGAGTCTCGGGTCTAAGAGAAGAAAAAATGTTGACAGATTACAGATAGGTTCTTAAAACATTGAGACCCTTACATGGAAGTCATTAGAATTAGTAAACATTTTAGACAAACATAAGATTCATATAGCATACATCCAAGAGACAAAATGGACAGAAGCTAAAATGAAAGATATCAGGTTCAATTTTGGTATTCAGGAGATTCAAGGCATCGGAATGGGGTAAGTATCTTAATTATCAAGGAACTCATACATCATGTTGTGAAGTTAAAAAGGACTAATGATAAGATTTTGTTCATAAAGATTGTGGTGCAAGGTATTGTTTTCAATGTGATATGTGCTTATGTACTCGAAGTAGGGTTGGACAAACAACCTCAATGCCAATTATAGGAAGAGTTAGATTAGGTGATTCAGCAGATTCTCCTTGACGAGAAAGTTATTTTAGGAGGAGTTTTTAATGATCATATAGAAGCAACCTTAGACGGATATCCATGGGCTCATAAGTGTTTTGGGTACGAAGATAGGAATAATAATGAGACTGCTTTGTTGGACTTCACATTAGCATTTGAGTTTATGGTAGCTAACTCATTTTTTAAGAAAAACGAGCACTTGGTAACTTATAAGAGTAGAACCACAAAGACTCAAATTGACTACTTTCTTATAAGGTGGAGAGATCAACCTAGTTTGAAGGATTATAAGGTGATGCCTAACATTTGTCGACTCAACATAAAGTTACAGATCTTATACTTAAGGGTTAGAGAAAGAAGAGAAGTGCTCAAACATGTACTAGAGTCAGATGGCAGAACTTGAAAGGGGATACAGTGGAACAAATTAAAGATAGAGTAATATATGGAGAATGAAAATTGAAAGGAGATACTAACCAGAAGTGGGAGAGAGTAGCAACTCATTTAAGGAATACAGATAAAGAGATCTTGAGTGTTTCTAAAGGGCCTCTGGGTAGTAAGATGGAGTCTTGGTGGTGGAATGAAGTTGTACAAGATAAGGTTAAGATCAAGACGGCTACTTATAAAGTTTTCATGGATAGCACCAAAAAGGTAGAGAGGGTAATTTATAGAGACAGTTACAAATTGGCAAAGAAAAATATGAAAAAGATAATCTCAAAAGGCATAAGTAGAACTTACAAGAAATTATATTGATGTTTAAAAACTAAAAGTGAGAGATTTGGATCAAATTTGTTGTATAAAAGATGAAGTAGGGCACGTGCTTGTGGCTGAAAATAACATCAAGAGAAGATGACAGAGATACTTCTATAGCCTTTTTGATGAAGGCGTAAAGGATAACATCTCTTTAGGTGATCTTAATATTTACCGACAGATCACAAGCCAAGTTTTTTAATATGATCCTCGAGTCATTTAAAATGTCCGATGAGTGGAGACTTAGTGTGTTAATTCCTCTGTACAAGAATAAAAGAGACATACAAAGTTATAACATCTATAGAGATATCAAATTACTATGTCACTCCATAAAGTTATGGGAGAAGGTGATTGAAAAGAGAGTAAGAAACAGTGCATCTATCTTGGAGAACAAGTTTAGTTTTATGCTAGGAAGATCTATGATAAAATTTATACATTTATTTAGAGGATTAATGAAATATTACAAGAAAAGATAGCGTAACCCACATATAGTTTTTATTAACTTAGACAAGGCTTATGATAGGGTACTTAAGGAAATCATGTGAAAGTGTTTAGATA
Organism: Erythroxylum domingense; assembly: GCA_025594535.1. Lineage (NCBI taxonomy): Eukaryota > Viridiplantae > Streptophyta > Magnoliopsida > Malpighiales > Erythroxylaceae > Erythroxylum > Erythroxylum domingense. The sequence continues at coordinate 14,913,179 of JANQBM010000007.1, read as the reverse complement.
TTAAGGGAATTCCAATAACTTATATACGGATTATTAGGAATATGTATGAAGGTATAAAAACTAGAGTAAAGATGAAAGGAGGAAATGCATAACATTTTTTTATAGATATCAGGCTACATCAAAGCTTCTCGTTGGGCCCCTTGTTTATAGTAGCGATGGATGAGCTCACCAAGAACATCCAAAAGTAGTTGTCTTAGTGTATATTGTTTGTTGATGTCATTGTTTTAGTGGATGACATAAAAGAAGGTGTCAATGTCAAGCTAAAACTTTAGAAAGATACGCTAGAATCCAAAGGCTTTAAATTGAGTAGAACTAAAATTGAGTATTTAGAGAGTAACTTTTTGAGTCATATGGTGGCTTCCGATGCAGAGGTAAATATTAGTTCAAAAGTTATATCACAAAAATAGTTTTTTAAATATCTATGAAATATCATCCAAAGCAATGGAGAGATCGATGAAAACACAACTCACCGTGTTAGATTAGGGTAGCTTATGGCTTAAATGGAGGAGTGCATTAGGAATTTTATGTGACAAGAAGATATTGCTCAAGTTGAAAGGTAAATTATATCATTTAGTAATTAGGTCGACCATGTTTTATGGGCAAAGTGTTAGCTCATCAAATAATTTTATAATCATAAGTTAATGGTGGCAAAGATGAAGATAATCTATTGGATGTTTAACCTTTCGATAGGAGATAAGATCAGGAATATCATGATAAGAAACAAATTAAAGGTGGTTAATATTGAGAGAATATTAAGAGAGAAGAGGCTTAAGTAGTTCGGACATTTTAAGAAAAGACATCATGATGCTCCAGTAAGAAGATTATACTTATAGATTGTAAGAAGAAAAGAGGAAGACTTAAGAAAATTTTGAGTAAAGTGATCAAGAATGATATGACTTTGTTAAAATTTACCGAAGACATAACCCTTAATAAGAAACTTTGGCATACTATGATACAAGTAGAAATCTCACATAAAGAAACCATTCTTTTTTCCATAATTATCTAGCCTAAACTCTTATTCTATAGTACTTCTCTAGTAGTTAGTTAGCTTAACTATTTTCCTACCTAACCTATCTTTCTTTTACAATAGTTTGTTTGTTTTATTTATTTATTTGTCTTCTTTATTGTTTGTGTATTTATTTACTTATTTTATCTTTTATTTTTATTCTTTACTTGTTCTATATTTATTAAAGTATTTATTTTATTACTTATTTTTATACTTACATCTATTTGTATTTATTTTTATTATTATTATTATCCTCTATTTTATTTTTATCTTTATTATTACGTTCATTATTATTATCATCATCATCATCATCATCATTTATCTTTATTTATATTTTTATTTTATCATATATTTTTAGTCTTCACCTTGTTTTACTAGTGTTGTGTTATTTATTATATTATTTTTATATTTTTATTTCTAAGTATTTAATTGTATTTTCTTATATTATTATTGTTATTTTTACTTTATATTTTATATTGTTTATATTATATATAATTTTTATCTTTTATTGTAGTTTTAAATTTTTTCTTACAAATAGTTCTCAAAAATTTTTTATATTTTTTTCTTAATGAATATATCGAAAACAACATATTTACTAGTTAGGGATAAGATTGCATTTTTCTATATTACAAACAACCTCTGCTAAGATGTTATCGTTGTTAATTATAGTGCATACATAGCTAGTCTTAAATGAAATAGAAGAAGATTGGCATGAATTCCCCTCTTTTTAACCAGAAAAGGGCTTGTTTCAAACACATAAATTATCGATGACATAACGGAGAAAGCTGTAGGAAGTCAATGAAATTTAATGTCTCTTGTTAGTTGGCAGTGGTGAAATTTGGTTACTCGACAGAAGAACAGTTGGCATTCAAATTTGGAGACAGGTTTTCCTTAACTGCAATTGGCACGAATTACATGCTTGGTTCAAAAGGGTTGGCAGTGGCCCTGCGCCTTCATGCTAGTAATTGCTGTACGGATTCTTATCAAAGCTCTCATAAATTTTGGAAGCAAGCACAACGGCTGGTATTTGTGCAATCTCGCAAATCCAGAGTTGGGTTTTGGAGCAAATCAACCAATTGTTTTCTACGTATTATTGAAGATAGACAGATGTGTGTGTGTATAACACGTAAATAAGCCGTGTAACTTTCACAAACCACTAGCTGCCTCAAATATTGACCTGCGAAGCAACCCCCTCTTAATTACTATCACAATCACCAACTACATGTTATATCAACAATCATCACCGTCACCCATTTATTGTGTCAGACAGAGAGAGAGAGAGAGAGAGAGCGGAGGAAGGGAGGTAGCCGGGGAGATTCTAATTCTCATTGTCTCATATATTTATATTTATGTATTATGTATACCAGTAATGTAAGAAAAATCCAAGGGAAGATTGCTAAATGGAGAAGCATCCAATTTCCGCACTCGTGTGTCATGTCTCCCTCCGTTTTCTTCTTTTTGTCTGTTTCTCTTGTGATGCAGTTAATGGGACAATGAGAGAGAGCCCCCAAACCCTAGCAAATAACAACAAGACATAGAAAGTCAACAACGCATCCTCCTCCACCTCTTTCTCATCTTCTTTGTAACTAGGTCGGCATCGGCATCCGCATCCGCATCCTATCCCTCCAATTTACAAACAACACCTTCACGCGTATGTATCCACATCCCATGCATCCACGCCATGTCATATTTTTGTAAATAAGAACCAAAAAGGCTCTATATTATGTTTACAAACATAACTATCACTAGTTATAAAGCCTGCACCCTACTGCGTATCATCATGATTGTAAATTTACTAGATATGCAATGATTATACCCCTATAATTTAAAGCTATTTGTATGATCATTTGTGCTAAAAATAATTTTTTTAATGCACATCTTTAAAAATTAAGAATATTTATTCTATTAATGCCAAAACATGTAAATTTGCGGTTGTACTATCTGCAATTAAAGCAGTTTATGCAATGTAAATACTTATATTTTCAAGTGATTTACGTAAAAAGTCTGTTATCAGGAAATATAGTTTATTAAAAAATTAAGGAAAGTTGTTACGTCTAAATTTTCATGTTGGATCATTTTTATGATAATAAAACATTTCTTATAAGTTAGTAACAATTTATTTTGATTATTATGTAAAACAAAAGATACACCAAAGAACTAGATTCACTTGGAGAATTCATATAAGATAAACTGAAACGCAGAAAACATAGATGTTCCTAAGAGATGACTCGCTTCAACTCCTATGTGATGACTCTATAGCTAGATATGCAGCTCATGACACATAAAAATATGCTGGATAAGATACTATCCGGTATCAGACCAAAAGTTCTGACAATACTAATATCTCGTAGCAAGTTAGCAACTACTCATCATACTGAAGAATCGAAAAGACAATTACGACAGTTTCATCGCTCCAACCTAACACGCAATACAGCTCAATCATATTTGCATAGAATTGCTTCGGGTGGAAATGTTCTACTACCCCGCTAAAGCTGGAAAAAAAATCCCCAGATCAAACTCACACATGATATTGTTTGATTTCAAACATATAATAGTATTCAGAATAGTTTCTTTATTCAACTTTTCACAAAGCATGCAGCATCCATTTTTCTTCCATACCATTAATCAGAAGCCTTTCAAACCCTAGAACAAATAATTCAAGACTCAAAATCAGACACAGTCTTGCCAAGAAAGCAGAGGTGGAACACTCGCAAATCTGACAAACAAGAGGGATACATGGACCAAAAGCACTGTAAGTGTCGTTTTATCTGATTCCCAACATGATTTTTGCAGTTCGATGGATACAGCTACTTGTAGTAGGAATTGGTTAAACAGATACTAAATTGTTCAACTGTAATACCACAAAAGTTTCAGTGGTCACTTGAGCTTATAAGCATACATTAACAATGAGAAAATGTTGAAACAGACAACTACCTTATTGATCTAAAACACCAAATATCTTATTGCAGAACAATCAAGATCACATGCTGCAATAAATTGACTTGCACCTCTTTCAATGACAGCAAACAAAGGCTAGCGACAAAGATCGACAAATATAAATTTTGCAGCAATGCAGAAACACCTGATAACAAGCCAAAAAGATTAAGATGTGAATAAGATAGTCAGCCAATAAAATTTAAAGCTTGCTAAACAGATTTTAACTCAACTAGGGGGAAAAATGACAAATAAGTTGAAAACACAAATGGGATCACTTTAGTTCAAATTCTATTTGACCATCAAGCTGTCAAAGTCCAGCAAGTAGAAAATAAAAAGGTGTTGTTCAGACAGTCTTCCTACCATTGTCCAGCTAATAACCCTATTCAAAAGCAGCATTAGCTTATATTCAAGAACCGATATGCAGTATAATCAATGTCAGCCACAGTCATCAATCAATATGATAAAATGATTACTTTGATAAACTTTCTGCAGTCCAATTCTAATTAAAAGGCCATCACATAAGCAAGTCCTACACAGTTTGAAGAAGGCCAAAAACCAAATGAAATGGCAGCAAGGATAAAATGTCATTGCATGCAAAATGAAAAACAAGCCACCCTCAAACAGTAAAGGTATGGGCACAATGGTCACGGTGAATTTTTCATAACTTGCTATTTTGGACCAATCTTACATGGGCCCTTCAACTTAAAATTCCCAAGATCTCTCTACTGCCTGCATTTGAGCAATCAGAGGCTTTCACCATTTAATCTGAAGTACAGCTTGTATAATATCAATTTTCAGTGTATATGCCAAGTAAATTCACAAGATTTCACATACCTAATAACTCAACTAAAACTAGAAGGAACACCAAAATATGGATTTTGTAATTTTGCATAAAAATATAGATTTCCAAAGCATCTATAATCTTCAACTGCCTTGAACCCTACTGATTAATTAACAAACAGAGCATTGGGAATAAAGCACTGAATATAGGCACCAGCATTCATCCAGAGCTTTAACATTGCATAGGAGAATTGAGATCATACAAGTAAATATCAAAGACATCAAACGGCATAAGTTAACATTTTCAATGACATGAAATTAAAACCAGGTATACCTATGCTATAAATTTCAAAAAATCAAAAGAACTAGTTAGTCTATAAGGCAAATTGACATTTAATTGGCGGAAGTGATATCCACAATTTCAACATACAGTTGTCCTCATTCAGCCTTTATTCAAAAAAGCAGCAGCTGGCAGAGTGAACAGAGTTCTACAACAGCTAGCAACCTAAAAAATGCTGGAAACGTCAAAACCTCTTATATAAATAACATTGCCAATCCAAATCTTCTTCAAAACATTGCAGAGGTTCTGGATATCCAATTCTAAGAACTTCAAAACATTCATATGCTCCATGTGATCAAAGCTACAAGCAAAGCTGATCTAAATTCCCATGGACACACAACAGCAACACTATTAACGGCACCATATCCTAACTGCGAATGCCTAAATTTCCAGGGAAACAACCAAGATCCAATATCACATAAACATACCAACAAAAAAGGATCACAAATTCTTAGGTTAAATTTTCATTTCATTTCCTTATTTCAAATCCATCCAAAAAACCGAATTGACTACCTAAAACATAATTTCCAACCCACCTATGAGAATCAAAACCCACTAAATTATACAAATTAAAGGGAACTGACAAACAGAAGTCACTCCACCACCGTAAAAACAGCGAAAAATAAAATCCTTAACAAGAATCCAATCACAAAGACGAACCGTAAAAATTCAAAAGAAGAAGAACATTGCAGTGACTAAAGAATGAAATAACCAACCAAATCAACCCTGGTAACCGCCACCATGCGTATTCTGGTCCTCCTCGACGGTAGCAGTCAAATAAACGGGAGGGAAATCATTGACATCGAATGTCTTTTCCTTCATCATCAACTCAACGTCGGCCTTCTTCAAAATGGTGCGCTTAACGGGAGGCCGGTTACGGCGCTGGTCTCGAGTAAAGTACTTGATGTCGTAGACGGTCTCGGGGTCCGATGTGGGGACAATAGGCATCAGCTTAGGGGTCGCCGGACAGTGGGCCCTGTAATCTAGGGGCATGGGTAAGGCTGATCGGTACTCTGGGTCAGCGCAGGGTCCGGTGATCTCCCATGGCTTTTTGAAGAATCGCTTAAGGTTTTGGAAGAGGGAGGCGGAGGCGGAGGATGCTGGTTTCGCCATTTAGGATTCCGGCCAAGAGACTGAGAGATTTGGTGGAAGATGGGATGAGATGGAAGTGATTGGTTTTATTATATCTTGATGAGCTGATCGGAAGAATTGTAAGGCTGGACCGGAGGTGATCTTAAGATTTGAGGGAATTTTTTAGGTGAATTCGAGAATATAGAAAATTATATGAAAAACAAACACTTAATTATTAAAAAAATCAATTTTAATTTAATTTTAAAAGTATTAATTAAAAATATATCAAACTTGTTCAATTTTGTAATTATTGCATAAATTTTAAAAAAGTAGTAATAAAATATTCAATTTTTTAATTTTTTTTAATACTAGTCTGACGTTAATTTTTTGTTAAATTTACTAACATAAATTAGCTTACGAAAACTTGAATGCCTCATACTTTTATTTTAATTTTTCTTTTTATTTTCAATTTATTCTTTCAATACGGTCACCCTTTGATATTTAGATTACGCAACTCTGATACCCTCATACAGTGGATATCGAGAGATCGAACTGAAAACGAAGAGTTTGTTAGTCCAATATGTTGCAATGCAATAGTAATTTTGGGCATCAGAAAAACAAACAGAAAATATTTTGTGTTAATTTTGGCTGACATGTACTAATAGTTACGGTTTCTAATGCAAAGCTAGCATTACAAAAAATTAAAAGTTTGAGCATTTTATTGTCACCTTTTAAAGTTCGAGTTACAATTGAAAAAAAATTAAAAATTTGAGCATTTTATTGTAAGTTCGGATTAGAATTTAAAAATTATGCAAAGTTTGGAATTTTTTTAATTAACCCATTTTAAAATAATAATTTAAACTTTAAAAAATAAAAATCTTTAATTTTAAATTTCTAACAAAAATAATATGAAATTAAATTTTTCAATGATTTAAGATAATATCATAAAAAATAATTTTGCTTATATAAAATTAATAACAAAACGGTATTAGTTCCCTTGGTACCGGCCGTTAATATCGGTTATTACCAATCTTTTTTTGTCAGTACTACATACTGGTTGGTACTGTAATTTTTGAAAAGTTTAAGGACTAATTTGCAAATTTTGAAAAAATTAACCTAAAAAACCTAAACAACACCTTCATTGAACTTTCCCCGTCTCCCAGCCGCACCTTCTAACGTCTTCACTTCTTCATCTTCTTCTTCTACCTTCTCATCTCTCTCTCTCACTGTCTCACACTGCACCAGTCACTCACCATCTGACTTCACTCTCATCTCACTTCTTCTTCTTCACTCACCAGTCACCAACCACCGTCGCCGCTCTCTCTCTCACACCGGTGGTGTTTCTCCTTTAGTCATCCTCCCAGATCCACCACGTCCGCACGTTTGCACCACCACCACGTCGTCGCTACTGCTCGCCTCCTCGCCCAAATCCACACGGCCACCACTACATACCACATCTTCACTCACCGCAGGTCTGTCCACACCACCACCACAAACTTCACTCACTGGCCACCGCACATCCGCACCACCTCCACATTCAATACCCGAAGGTCGAAGATAGTGAATTATTTTTTGGTGTATTTTATGAGTTTTTCAGTGAATTTTTTCCAATTTAAGCTTAATTGCATTTTTTATTGTGATGGATTGGATGTTGGATTTGTGAAATGATTGGGAATTGGTTTTGTGATTTGGGTTGAATTGAATGAGATTTTGCGTGTATCTGGGTTGGAATTGGAGTTGAATGGTTACGGTGGTGTTGTGAATTTGTGATGTTCTGAACTGAATATTGGAGTTGAAATGGTTACGGTGGTGTTGTGATTTTTGAATTGAATATTGGATTCAATGTTGAATTGAATGAGACATTACATTTTTGTTTTGTGATTTGCGTGATTGGATTAAAAATTGGAGATGAATTATTCTTTGGTTGATTTATTTATGGTTTGGTTATAAAATAAAGATTAGTTTAAGTTTATCCGATTAAGAGACATTTATGATAATTTATGATAAGTTTTTGGATGAATGAAATAGATGGCCTCGTATGAATATGTGATGAATTGAATTGATTCAATCATTCAATTGTAAGTTTGTAAGATGAAACTTGAAAGTTAAAATAACTTAAATTAAAATTTTAAACCAACAATATTAAAGAAGTAAACTTGCAAAGACTTAAATCATTAATTGACAAATTCGTAATATTTGTGAAATGGTATTTTATTTTTAGTATTTGAGTATTTGACTATTGACTTTAGATAAATAATTAGTTGAGTATATAATTATGCAATTGTAAATTAATAATAATTTAGTTGTAGTTAATGATAGTATTTGCCTATTTGAGTAAATAATTAAATGAGTATAAAATATGTTGAAATTGAATTATTTGGTAATATATATGTGTGGGGTATCATAAATATTTATAATAGATAATGTGTGAAAGTAGTGATGTAATAAATGTATCCCAAAAAGAACTACTTTTTTTCAAATTATGAACATATGGTAGGTTCCAATCATTTATACTTAGACTTATTAATGTTAATTAAAAATTGTAAAAGCAACTTATATATTTAAGTACGAAATATAGAATGATGTATGTAATATTATGTTTTGTTATAAATGAAAAAAATATTCAAAGCTTTAAATAAGAAAAAAAAACATTTCCAAAGAAATTATATCCTTCAACTTGATCCTTATGTTATGAATATATCCTTCCACTTGATCATTATGTTATGAATAGATGTATATGAAATAAACAATTGTATAAGAAATGGAAATTGTTTTATGAATGTTTTGTGATTATTGGAAATGAAAATGTTGTAAATGGAAATTGTTATATGAATATTTTGTGATTATTGGAAATGAGAATTATTGGAAATTGTTGGACATGGAAATTATTTTATGAATGTTAGAAATGGAAATTGTTGGAAATGGAAATTATTTTGTGATTGTTAAAAAAGGAAATTGTTGGAAATTGAAATTGTTTTATGAATATTTTATGATTGTTAGAAATGGAAATTATTTTATGAATGTTTTGTGATTGTTAGAAATGGAAATTGTTTGAAATTGAAATTATTTTATGAATGTTTTGTGATTATTGGAAATGGAAATTGTTTTGTGATTGTTGGAAATCGAAATTATTGGAAATTGAAATTGTTTTATAAATGTTTTGTAATTGTTGGAAATAAGAATTGTTGGAAATTATTGGAAATGGAAATTATTTTATGAATAATTCGTGATTGTTGGAAATGAGAATTGTTGGAAATTGTTAGAAATGAAAATTGCTTTCCTCTCAACTCAGCTGACTAACGTCACTTCTCTATGTCGCTTCTCCATTGTTACTCCTCTATCACATGCTAATTCCATATGCTGCACATTTCTCAATTCCTTCAGCTCCTATTGATTATTGCACGCTATGGGCTGCTCTACCTCTATCACACACCATAGCTCTTCCGTCATCTTCTCCTATACCCGATTGAAGTTGTGACTTTACTATTGTTTTATGTTAAATGAAGGTATAAAGTATAAGCAATGAAGTAGTTTTATGTATTTATAAGGGAAAATTAAGCTAAATTTATAAGAAAATTATGTAGTTTTATGTATTTATAAGGGAAAATTAAGCTAAATTTATAAGAAAATTATGTAGTTTTATGTTGTTGGCTTGCTTAATTTTTGTTTGTGTCTGCCATTTTGGATTTTTGTGAACGATTCATGAGGTCTTATTTTTTTGCAAAATCCTGTCAAACAACACTTCAAGTTATTTATTCTAACAATCATAAAAATGAGATTACTTTTTTTAATTATTATTTATGTAAAACATACAATTGACGAGTTATTGTTTATAGACAAATAGTTTATTTAATATATGATTAAATCATTTAAACATAAGAATTGGCTTTTATAATAATAATAAGTTGGAGTCCCTTTTCGATTCCAAGTCTAGTTTTTGGAAACTTATTTTATATAATGAAGTGGATAATATGCAATTAAGGGGGCATTTGGTTTGAGGGTTTGAGAATGAAGGAATGAAATAATTGTAAAAAATAGTGTTTGCTTTGGGGTTTTCAATTCCAGGGAAATGGATTTATTCCATTAAATTTGGGAATCTACTAAACCCACCAAGGGGGGTAGGTATCGAGTTTTCATTCCAATCTAAGTTTTTATCACGTTTATTTTTTACCCTTTTATCCCCAGCCTTTGCCCTACCATCTTCTTTACTTCCGTATCGCCTCTCAATTCTTTACTAGGGATGTCAATAGGCCCGGTCGGGCTGGGCTCGGGTCGAGGGCAGGCCACGAGTCGTCCAGTGGCCCGCGTGGGCCGGGCCAAGCCAAGCCTGGGTCCAGGGCGGGCCACGGGCTAGCCCTTGGCTCGGTTGACAGGAGGGCTGGCCGGCCCTTGGCCTATCGGACTACCGGGGGAGGCTGATTGGGTCAGGACGGCCCATATATATATATATATATTTAAAATATATATAAAATAGCGTCGTTTTGGACAAAATAGGTGGGCTGCAGGCCGGACTTTGGCCCGCGAGGGCCAACCACATTCAACTCGTGACTCGGCCTGGCTGACCATGGTCTGCCTGTGGCCTGGCCAATCCGGGCCAAAAACAGGCTAGGCCGGGCCGAGCCGGGCAGACTAGGCCGAAATTGTCATCCCTATTCCTTATGATCTCCCATCCTGCCTTATTGCGCTTCATCAACGAAGGAATTTTTTGTTTTGCGACTCTATATAGGAACTGATTAATTTTTTTTTCCTGTAAGTTAAACATATAGAGATAGCCCCAATAAACATATAAAAGACCAATTATTTTCATTTTTATTGAGGGTAAGAATGGTATTATATTATCTTTCATTCCCATTAATGCAACAAACCAAACAATATTATTGGTATTAATACAGAAACTCAAATTACAAACCAAACATCATTTTTTTTATTTTTCATACCCATCCTCATCCCCTTCTACTATTATACCCATATCCATAGCCAACCTCGTACTCAAACCAAACGCCCAGTAAGTTTTAAAATAAAATATTTGCATTCTTATGTTCCTCTCATTAGAAAATAACATTAGAAATACACAAAATTAAACTACAGGATAACAAACTTTCAAATGCACATTCATTATCTTATCTTATAGGTAGTTGAATATATAGTAGAAAATAATCCATAAGAATTGTAAACAGAGACTTTAAGTAATTTAATTTCTCCATAATTATATTTAACCTATTAATATGATTTCTCCATTATTATATTAAAATAACATTTATGATATTATTTGATTTATGAGAGCGTACTCATTACTCATCATAATGTGAAATTGTAAACATTTAAGTAATTTCCTTTTCATTTTGTACAATAGAGTTATCTTTGCAATATATATTGTCCATTTATCTTTTTAATATGTCTGAATCTAAAGTGTACCTCTACATTAGTAAAAAAATATATCTGGATATGCTTATAATTGACTATTGAATTTCATAACTTAGTAATGATGTTACAAAAACTTTATTATGGATATGCATTTATTAATTTAATTTTGATATATGTCTTCATTTATTTTATAGATAAATAGAGAGAAGTTTAAGTACTCCTGATAATTTAGCATCTTTAACTTTAGGAAGATTAGATGATCCAACTTGGGCTTATACTATATTGGTTTCTGGTATAAAGAATCATAATATTTGTTTATACTACAAAAAACATTTGAAAGGTGGTGAAATCACCAGATTAAAACAGCATTTAACTAAGATCAAAGTGATATGGAGTCTTGTAAAAAAGTTAGTGATGATGTAAAATGACAAATAAAAACTTTACTTGATAAGTATTAAAATGAGAAAGACAAAAGGCAAAAACTGAACCACAAAATTGGTGGTGGAAATTCTTTTTACGATGGTTAGGATGATAGTGACAATGTTGAAAGTGATATTCCTACCTAATAAGGGATTAATGTAACTGGTGTAAGGATGAGAAAAAGACATGTCTAACTTTTTTGCTTTGTGAATAACTCTTAGAGCTCAACCTTTAAGTCGCAATGCCTTATAGTATAAAAAAGTAACTCATCGTATAGAAATTGAAGTGCCTAGATGGTGGTATGATGCAAGTGTATCATTCACTGCTACTCAGTCTTATTTTTACTAGCTTATGGTGGATGCGATTGCCCCTTATGGTCCAGAATATAAAACTCCTTCAATTGATGATTATACAGGTAATCTTATAAGTAGCTTTGTATATGAAAAAAATATTTGGATGAAAAAGAATGACGTAGACAACTTATTCAATCATGTATGATGGTTAGACAAATAGAAGATATGAGTCTATTATCAACTTTTTTATTTATTATTGTAACATCCCATTACCTATACATACGGCTAGAACAATTATTTGTGAGACATTTACATGACTTAAGCTAAATGAATATTAGACATAAGTTATGACATACAGTTTGACACATCCATACAATTATATATGCTTCCATTTGGCATTTTCGGGTAAGTATGACAAATTGCAATTATGACAAATGGTGAATCAGTGGAGATAAATAGTACACATGAGGAGCATGGGGATAATATTGTTTAAGTTAGGAAGACTCTACTACAATTGTCATTATGACAAATGGTGAGTCAGCGGAGCTAAACAGGACACGTGAGGGACATGGAATGAACTCACGTATTATATTGTTTAAGTTAGGAAGAATCTATCAAAGTTTCCATTCCTAACTGGAATACTCAATATAGCAACTCTCTCTCTTGACCTTCATCACCGAATAGTGATCTAGCAACTTTCTGTGGTGTTAACTTCCATTATCAGTGTCGAAGTACTGGTTAAGCAAATAAGTTATTATGATGCTACTTCACTGCATAGGTAAGCATGTGCATGTTGGATACACATATATCTGCATAAAAAGAGGTTCACAGTGGAGAGATAATATGAGGGTTTTGAATGATAGTTAAGTTAAAAAGTAACCACAGAAGGAAAAAAGTGTAGAAAGAGCATGTAAGCATAAATAGTAGTTTGTGATTTTGGTATGTATGTGAGTTTTGGCTCCTTAGAGTTGGTTGGTGTTTTGGAGCTAAGGAGGGAGTAGTATAGATGATACTCGCATGTTTGGAAGTGTAATAGCAATGGAAATGATGTATAGAACTCGTATAGGCACGAGAGATAATATGTTCTGCTTCTCTCGTCTTCTGTATTGTATCCTCTGTGATGACGTCAATTTCTTCTGGGTGCGTCATCTTCCTCTGTAAGGATGCGAATACATCCTCTAGGAGTCAATCTTCGTTGTAAGTTATCTCACAGATACAAATGCATCCTCACTAAGTCATTCTCTGTCCTAAATTATCTTCTTCTGTGAGAATGCATCGTTGTCAAGATGCATTCCTCTATGAGCTAGACTTCGTCTGTGTTTTGATTCCTCTGTGAATAAACTCCTTCGGCATTACTTTGTCTGTGATGACGTCAGCTTCCTTTGGATGACGTCATCTCCCTCTGTATTGCTTCGACTATGCTATTGTTTATGAACTTCGTCTGTGTTACTGTTCACAGACGAATGAACTTCGTCTCTTCTACTGTTCATGAACTTCGTCTGTGTCACTGTTCACAGATGAATGAACTTCGTCTATGCTATTGCTTCTTGAACTTCGTTTGTGTTACTGTTCACAGACGAAATTCTTCTATTTTCATCTATATCTATCTTCTGTCCTAATTTCGATCCTTCAGAAGATAGAATTGACCTTTGAGGTCTCATAAAAGTTGTAGATCTTGGAATCCTCTTTCAAACCATATAAAGAACATCTTTGTAACACCCCACTCCCGCCGAACCCGAACCCGATATCGACAGTGATACTCGGATCCGTGCCCCGCGAGGGTGGCGTGTCACATCACTTAACAAATCACTGATTCACTTAATAAAAGTCGGTAAAAAATTTTTTTTTTTGAAAACACTTTACACTTATCACTTATTGTGTGCTCACCTTTTCTTTTCAAATACACTTTGTCTATATAAACTGAAAGCAGAACACATTACAACACACTGAAAAATCACTAACACTTTTATTAGCCACTTGGGCCCAT
>JANQBM010000007.1:14883794-14894463 GCA_025594535.1 Erythroxylum domingense | reverse complement strand
TAAATTATAAATTATACCAATGAATAATTGTTCTTATTGTATCCAATTAGAACAATCTATTCAAGAATTAACTATTGTTATTAATGACTATAGACAGAATATTAGAAATGCTGCATCTAGATTAATAATGGATTTTTGATTACTTGATTTAATATATGGAGTTTTTAATGTTATATAATGTAAATACTGACAAAATGGATTATAAAGTTTTAAAAAATTGTTTCCAATGATAAATGGTAATCCTGATTCTTGTTGATATATTGAAGGAACTGCAAAAGTATAATTTTCAATAATAATATTATTATAATAACTAACATACCAGATATATATAATTAAGAATAATACAACGTAACTGTATATATATATATATATATATATATATATATATATGGTAATTAAATGATCTTTTTCTTATATTAATTGTGGTTAATATTTAGACGTGAGACGTGTGAAAAGTAATATTAATAAAAATAAAGAGATTATTTTTCTTTAAAATTTATATTATTATGATTTTTAGGATAAGATTGAGGTAAAATTAAAAATTATGTAGTACAATATATCAAGTGATTACTTTGCAATTTTATAAAATTTATTGAATATTTTATAATTTTAAAAAATTATTCGAAATAATAATAAGTATTGATCAATTTCAATACTCTATCGTATTAGAATCAAAACTATACAAAATTTTAAAATTGCTTACAAGTATATGTATGCAAATACTTTCGCCACAGCTACGCGTAACAATGCTGTCACGTCTAAGATTCTTTATGCTATAGATAATGCCAGTAATTGTTGCATAACTGGTGAAGATAAAAGAAGTTAGGAATAAACTACGTATTGACGTTAGTGTTCCAATCGATTCAAAAAAAAATACGTATTGACGTTAGAGAAGAAGAACACCAATGGAGACGACGAATGCATTTGCAGTCAATAAAACGGCGCAGTCGTATTTGATAAATATATATTAAAAAAATGCGTAATTCCTAATTTGATATGGTAAACAATATTCTTATAACATTAAATTATTAACATTAAGTTTAGTGAAATTATTGATATTGAGTCACAATATATTTTAATAAAACTATACTTATTTAATTAATTTCAACGAGCTTTGATTGTTAGTTATAAAAATAAAGTCTTTTCTTAATTTACAAAAACACAATAAATATAATTAAAGATTAAATAAAATTAAATAATTTAAAATATAATTTAAAGAGATTGTTGTTAAATAAAAAATACTTAATTAATTTTAATTTATAAAAATTTATTAATTAATAAAATTTAATTAATTAACTAATTGATAATTATTAATAACAACAGTTATTAAAACAAATTAAATAAAAAAATAAAAAATAAAAAAAAATTTGACATTTTAAATTTTTTATTATTAAATCAATCGAATTGATTCGATTTTTTAGTCGTAGTGTGTAACCGTAGTTATATTAAATTAGATAAACTATTCTAAACGTGAGAAATCTTATCCAAATGTCACACTGATGGTTCCATAATGACATGCTCATTTAGTTGGATGGTGACGTGTATTTTTACTTCAAAGGCCAATAACTATGGCTATACACATTTCTTAACACAATTATTCCATATTTGATCTCAAGTTTTAAGAACATCACAAATAATAATTTTCACAATTAATAATAATAATAATATGATTCTTTATATTAACATAATCGCTAATTAATTACTTAAATAATGGATCTTTTTCAATATGTTTAAATTAATTAAATAATGTAGTTAAAAAACATGATTTATATATTATTATTTATTATATTAATAATTAATTAATTAATGTCACTACACCAATGACCAAACTAAAGCATAACTAAAAAAAAAAAAACATCACAGCATTTACGTTCTCTCTCTCCCTCTCTCTCTCTCGCTGTCAGGATTTTGGTCTGTCGTTGTGTTCTCATAATTCTCGCGTGCTTACGCTCCCTTCTCTTGCAGATCTCTCTGTTCAGCTCTACCTCTACGCCTAAATCACACACCAATCAGGTATTTTTTTGTCAATTATGCATGAGACTTTCACCATTCTTTTCTACTTTATTTATTTGCTTTTGCTTTTTGTCCGTTTCTTTTTGATCTGTTATTCTGTTTGTACTCTGCTGTCTGACTGATCCGTCCACCTATACGATGTTTGAGGTCAATTCCTTCTTTGATTTTGCACCTTGGGTTCATTTCACGCCAGGGTTCTTATGGGGTTTTCCTGTTGTGTCGTGTAGGCTCCTGGTTTTGCCTTGAATAAATCTGTAGCTAAATATCTGAGCTTTCTCTTTTTATTTGTTTCTTTCTCTTGGTTTGTAGTTGGTCTGTCTCGCTTTGTAATTAGCTCCCTATTGCTCATTTGTTGGCGTTTTGAACTGTACTTCTTTTCTTTTTTCTTTTTGGTTTATTTTTTTGCCTGGGGTGATTTCATTCGGAAAAAGTTTTAATCTATTACCATCTTGCCTCGTGCTTTGTTTTACATAGAATGCGATGAGTTTCTCGATCTAAGCTTCTTACGATGTAAGTTTTAGTGTAGTTTTGATTCTTGTTGGCGTGGATTCCACAGTTAGTCGATTAGCTGTCAAAAGCTTTTCATTGAATGTTTCTCAAAGTCAAATATTATTATTTCTGCGACTTCTGCTTCTTCTTCTTTAGGAATGGAGGGCGTAGACACTGGACAGAATATGCATTTGTACTAGAATATTATAGTCTTCTCGGGATAATCATTTTTGGTCCCCCTGCTCATGCCTGTTTCCCTTTGTTCCTCCTTTACTTTTGGATTAATTAAATCAAATCCCCTTGCCGTTTCAGTATTTTTCAAAAGTATTCTTGTAATTTGAATTTAAAAATCACTTATTTGATAATTAGTTAGATAAAAACATTTTATTCAACATTTTGTTATGCTGATACAATTAATCTTCTCATACTTTTACAAAATCTCATACTAAAACACTGGGAAAAAGAATTTATTTGTGTTATGCACGTGGCAAAAAATGTATGTAATTTATTCTGTAGCTTAATCAATTCATTAAATGCACAGCATAGTTTTGTTGGCATATCTTAATGATGCCTGTTTATATTATTCCTTTACTGACATTGGATTTTAATGGTAGATGGCAATGCAGGAAACTTCTCCTGCTCCAGCTCCTGCTCCAGCTCCTAGTGCTGAAGTTGTTGGAAATGCCTTTGTGCAGCAGTATTACCATATTCTTCACTTTTCTCCTGGATTGGTGCATAGGTTTTATCAGGATTCAAGCCTACTCAGCCGACCAGGTGCAGGTGGTCTTATGGAAACTGTGACTACCATGCAAGTAAGTTATTAGAATATTTTGAATAGTAGACACATAAATTCACCTTAAAATCATGAGATATGGCACATTTATTCATTGACAAAGTACCTTATAGAATTCACAGCGTAAATCATGTAATTTTTTATTAGTTGGAATGTTGTGGAGACAGTCCATCTAATGGTCATTTGGTGTGAGCGGATGCGAACATTTTAATTTAATAGGGAGGAAAATGGCACGGTAGGCTTGTTTAGTTGGTTTATCAAAAATTTGAACATGAATTGTTTTCTAGTTGTCAGCATCCCTTTTATGGAAGGAAATAAATTATTCTGTGACTTGATATCTTTGCTATCATTCTTTGGGATTTGGTTATCTCTATTACGTTGGAATGGATCCATTGGCATAGGGATTTTTTAATCTGTATGCAATATGGTGTGCCACACTCTGTCAAATGTGATAATACCCTTGGTTAACGATGATGGGCTAGCTCAAATTTTATTGAGGAGTCCTATCTTATAAATGAAGCATTAGGCAATGACGTGTGTTTCTATTTTATTTTTAGAACATGAGAAGATTAAAATTAGCCACTTAGTGGTGTGTCCTACTCGCCATCCAATAAGAACTGTTGAGTGTCTTATGAGTTTAATCCTCTAGTTAATTTCTTCGTGGTCTATTTCTAGTGATCATACTTTTACAAGTCCACCCATATACTTATGTATTTTACATTTTGTTCATTGGATGTTCATTTTAACCCGCACAAAGGTAACTGGTAGATTTTATTTTCAAATAATTGAACAACTTTTCTGCATTGGTTAATCTTTGAGAATGGTTATTTGCTGATAATTATAAAACTGCGAGGGAAGTTGACTCGATGAGCATAACTCTTTTGAGAATTGCATAATATGGGAGTGCTTCCTATTAATTATTGAATTTTGCTGTAACAGTGATCTGCTTAACTGTATTTTGTTGGTTGATTTTATTAAAATTTCTGATATTCTTCTTCAAACTTGCTTTGAGCTCCATAGCAATGGCACCACAGCATCGGGGATGACAATGCTTGTAAACCTCAGCTGGTTGATGTTTAAAGAAACTAATACTTCATGTATATTTTTCTGGGACAATAATTTTTTAAGGTATTGAGGATCGATGTAGGTTAACTTGCATTCTTGTTGTGATGGTATGTTGCTTTAGATGTCTTGTGGTAGTTTGTTAGTCATTATAAATTTGAATTGAGTGTTTGGAATGACAGTTATACATGGATTTAGGTTGACATTTTGTTTTTTCATTATTTTTCACCTTGGAGCAGGCAATCAATGACAAGATTATTTCGTTGAATTTTGAAGACTACACTGCTGAGATAAAAACAGCAGATGCTCAAGAGTCTTTTGGGCAAGGGGTGATTGTGCTTGTAACTGGGTGCTTGATTGGAAAGGACAATGTCAGAAAGAAATTCTCGCAAACCTTCTTTCTTGCTCGGCAAGACAAAGGCTACTTTGTGTTAAATGATGTGTTTAGGTTTGTTGAGGATACTGAATCATTGCCAAACAATTCTGCCATGGTTAATAGAATCCATGAGACAACTGCTCCTGCCACTTCATTTGCACCAGAAGAAGGTTGGTTCCATTTTTTAGAATACACATCTTTTTACTCCGCTCCATCCATTTGTTCTCTTGTTTTATATTTCGCTGGAACATGCAAAGTTTTTAATTGCTTTGAACATTCTGTCCAGAGCCCAGTCTGAGTTCAGATCACGCTATAGTAGATCATCCTGCTTCCTTGGAGGAGGACGATCTTGATATTGGTGCTGAAGTTTGTGATCCTTCTGATAAGGAAGAAGGATCAGTTACTGAAGAAGATGTTATTGAACCCCCAGTTGATTTAGCCCAGAATGTAGTTGGTAGTAGTGATGATGCAGTGTCGGCAGCCCTAGAGGATGCTCCAAAAAAATCCTATGCTTCAATCGTATGTTAATGCTCTTCAACCCAATGTCCTTCTTACTCTTTACTTGTTTTTGGGTATTGCTTGACCAGAAATTTGAACAGGTGAAAGTGATGAAAGGTAACAAACCATCTAATCAAGTGTATGTACCTACCAATAATGTGAGGCCATCATCTGTAAACTCTGAGCAGCAGTTACTCAACTCTGCAAAAACTTCTTCTGCAACAAAGGCCTGGACTACAGCCAGTGGCATTGTAGCTGAAAGTGGAGACGTATCTGAAGAAGGTGCATTCTCTTCACAAGTGATAGATTGTTGAACTTCCACTTGAATTTACATGTCCATGTTCACTTGTTGCCAACCTTGTTTCCAGTTGGGATGTTGATTTAGTGATGCAAAACTGTTTTGCTGGTCATCCTTAAGTTTATATCTTGGTTCCACTGTCCCCACCAGGGCTTAAATCTGAGTACCAGATGGTGCTGGAGAGTTTCTTTTACGGGATTGGGTTTTGGGTGTTCTGTGGCAAGAGGTGGAGAGAATGTAATATAAAATGTTTTGATGTTTTTACCTATATTCTCTGTAAACTATGCTTGTTACAGCTGAAGGTCACTCCATATATGTGCGCAATCTGCCTTATAATGCGACGAGTGCACAACTTGATGAGACATTTAGAAGATTTGGACCAATTAAGCATGGGGGCATCCAAGTCAGAAGTCGTAAGGTCTGGTATGCATATCATTATGCTTTTTACTTTATCGAAGCATTTATTTGATGTTTATATTAATCTCCCATTGTCTACAGCAAGGATTCTGTTTTGGGTTTGTTGAATTCGAAACATTGAGTTCTATGCTTAGTGCACTTGAGGTACTCTTCAATACTTATGTATTACACTTATTAAAGCTTGTTCTCCTTGTCTTGTTTCATTTCATGTTCTATCTGCATCTACTTAATGTTCTCTTGATTTATCCAGCAGTTGTCTTAGTGGAGTTCTGCATTATTGTTTGAAAATACAATCTTGTTCCTGTATGTATGGGAAAATGAAATTCACATTAAATTTACTATACTGCATCTGTTTTAACTATAGATGCATAAGATATTATTTAGGAGTCTAATTCTCAAGATTGGAAATTAATGAGAGAAAAAAGAGATGGCAATCATATGATTATTAAATTTTTTCCCATTTAAGGGCAACATGAAAGGTTTAATCCTGCGTGTATATTTACCTAAAACTGAAGCAAATTTACCTTCTTTGACGTTTTCATTTGGACCCAAACTCCTAAGACAATATAGCTGAAAATTCGTATGAGATGCAGGTAGATTTATTGAATCATTGTATATTACCCTATTTAGTTTGTTCTTCCAAATCAGTGTGTGTTAGAACTTTTAAATTTTGGAACTTGATTTCAGGATTTCAAATGTTATTATTTTCTGTTTCTTTTAGAAATTGAAACAAAAAATTCATATTTTCTGTTTTTTTTTAGAAATTGAAACAAAAAAATTCATATTAACAGTTAAACCTTTCTTAGCATTTAATAAGTTCTTAGCTATGGATGAGATGGTTCCTAAAAAGTTGGAGCAAACCCATGATTTGTACTCCCCATGATTTGTACTCCAACTTTTGGTGCAGTATTGTAGATTTAGTATTATCATGTTATGTCTCCTATATAATCCTATATTTGAAGATTTAGAAATATTAGTATGAGCATGTATTGCCCTATTATTACAAATAGATTGGCTGAAACTTAATTAGAAATAAGTCATTCAGTTGTCTATTTTTCTCTTGAACATAGTTGATGAAATAACTCAGGAAAATCATCTTCACTAGCAGGCAGAGGCAGTTTAATTATGTAATAACACTGCAATAGGCTAGATACCTGAATTGCTGTTATCTCCCCGTTTCTCTCATGCATCCAATATCATTATGCTTTGTTCTTTTCCCCATCGATGCTCATTCCTTATATTTGGAGAGCAGTATTAGGTTTTGGACATGCATTGTGTGTGAACTTAGAGACTTTTTATGTGAAGTACTAGCTTGTGAGAACTAAATTTCAGGCCTCGCCAATCAGCATTGGGGATCATATAGCTGTTGTTGAGGAAAAGAGAACTAACACCCGAGGTGCGTCAAATTTATTCTTTAGTAACTTGATCAATTCAAATTGTTGTGTTTTAGGGCATAGCTATTCCAATATTATGCGTTCAATATAACAGAAAGTCAGAATACTGCTGCTTTTCACAGTTAGCGGCAGTGGCAGAGGAAGGTATCCTTCAGGAAGAAGCAAATTTCGGAGTGATAGTTTCAAGAGTCGTGGAATCTCAGGCAGTGGTAGAGGATATGGTAAGAATGAATTCAGAAATCAAGCTGAGTTTTCAGGGCGAGCCAGGGGTTCAGGTGGCCGTGATGGAGGCGGAGAAGATCATCAATGGAGTAATCAAAACGGAAGCAAAAGGGGAGGGCGTCAAGGTGGGGCAAGAGGTAGTTCTGTCCCTGCTTGACCACAGGCAACCGAAATTGCACAGATGATTTTTGACAGTAGAAATGAGGGTACCAAGGCATTAGAGATTCTTGCTCATATTTAAGTTGCAATTATTCAACGAAAATCCCAGTCTTTTTTTTTTTTTTACTTTTTGGTCATGTCCATCTGAGCTGCTTATAAATTACGTGACCAATGTTTTTTTTTTGGCATTATCATGTAACTATTCATGGAAGTTGTGTAATTTTTCAAGATAACTCTTTCACGCACACACTCGAGAATTAGAGTAACTCATAGAATGCCTTGGAAGAAATTAAATTGAAGGGGCTAAGTTTGGTTCGAAGAAAACAGAAGTGACAGATATCATGGAAAGGAAGGGAAGGTAAATCATGACTAGGGACGCGTCGCGTGAAAAGATATGATGATAAAGTTGGTAGAATGAATGTGCTCCATATTCCCATTGCAGCGCAATATCTGCAAGTTGGATACAAAGTTTGATGCAGAACAAGCTGGTGAAGCTGACCCAAAGTAGAGAAGCCACAGTGCAGAGCAATCCGCCAGGGATAAACAAGTAAACATAGAAGGATCCAAAAGAGAGCCCCAGGAGCTCCAGGGTAGGACAACCCACTCCGTTTCCTTTGACAGGAGGCTTAGATTCTCTATACTTTGAGACAGATCAAACATCTGCGGTGCTGATAGGATGCCAGCTTCCTCAACTTTGGTTAGTAACTTAAGCTGCTCCAACCTCGCTAGTAGCTTCATTGGAACTGCGATTTTGGACCCTGCTATCCAACAGGAAAGACACTCGAGTTCTGCAGTCATGAAGCACATTAAAACCATTGCGTTTCTGAAATTAAAACCAAAAATCTAACTTCATTGGTGACTCGTAAGTATTTCAGAAAATTCAGAAACAACTTATGAATCACCAATATGTCCCCATTTCGCTCGAATTCTCTTCGGAAACCTAAATAAGGTAAAAATATCCACTTTAGTAGAGTAAATGATGGTAAAAAAAAAAGAATGAATAAGAGAGAGAGACTAAAGGCCACATTTGGGAGGTAATTGTCTCTTATACACAATAACCATACCAATTATCAAATAGTTGTCATCAAACCTCATTCATGACCTTTTTATACTAAACACTTTTG
Source organism: Erythroxylum domingense (assembly GCA_025594535.1). Lineage (NCBI taxonomy): Eukaryota > Viridiplantae > Streptophyta > Magnoliopsida > Malpighiales > Erythroxylaceae > Erythroxylum > Erythroxylum domingense. The sequence goes on along the minus strand of JANQBM010000007.1, from coordinate 14,885,618 downwards.
ACAAAGAATGTCAACGACTCGACCACTTCACTCTTCCAGCATAAAACAAAGCCTTTAGCCTTGCACTCAAAAGGTGGAATCGCCCACCCGAGGCCTCCCCACACTCCGGCCCGACAGAGTGGTGGAGGGATAAATTACGGTTTAATCTCACTCAGTTCTTCAGAGAGAGGACCCTGCGCCCCTTTAGCCTGCAATGATAGAAGCTGATGGGTCATTTAGGTCCTTATTCCTAGCATGTTGTATGTGAATAATAGGCTTTAAAAGACCACCCCCTTTGACTTTCACCTTGTCCTCAAGGTGGAGGCGAGGAACTGTTGAGCAATTGTATCATAGGGCTCTTATGATACTTCAAAATTCGGAGGATCTTTCTATTTATCCAACACTTCAACTGTAACATTCGATTTTCCTCCCAAACGCATTTCCAAAGTAAACTCCGACTCTACCTTCCATTTGAGATCGTCTTGTAAAATTGAGGGAATATCTTAATAGTATTTGCTAACTTCAATATTCGCTTTAAGCTGAGAGACATGAAACATTAGATAAATGAGAGATGAACTACGAAGTTCAAGATTGTATGCTACTGACCCGATTTTTTGAACAATAGGGTAAGGACTGAAGTAGCCAGGAGACAACTGCTCATTCACCCTCCAAGCTAATGATGTGCTTTGATAGGGGGCAAAATTTTAATTACACTAGTCCTCAACCTGAAAATTCACGTCTTAACGGTGTTGGTCTGCATATTTCTTCATACTTGTCAGAGTTAAACCTAATTATTCTCTCATCTCCTTGAGCATCATATCTCTAACCTTAATTATTCCTTCATTGTTGAGTTAAAGGTGCCAGACTATAGGTAATGCAACAAAGGAGGTGAGTCTCGCCTATACACCACCTTGAAGGGAGTAAGCTTAGTAGAAGTGTGGAAGATTGTTTTATACCAATACTCACGCCAAGGTAACCACTGGCTCCAAGTTTTTGATTGGATCTGCATAAAACAACACAAATAATTCTCAAGACACTTGTTAACAACTTCGGTTTGACCATCTGTTAAAGGATGGTAGGTAGTGTTGTGGAGCAATTTGGTTTGTTGCAACCTGAATAATTTAGCTCATAAATTGCTCACTGTTAACGTATAGATTCGTTACTTAGCTGGATGTAATCATATTTGACATGTTTGTTGTATTACTTAGCTGGATGTAATCATATCTGAGATGTTCGTTGTATTTCCCCGATTGTAGGAGTCATTAGTTACCAATATTATAGGAGTAGTGGTTAACTGTAAATATTAGATTACAGCTGTTAAGATTCTCTGATGTAAACTTCAGCTATAAATAGAAGAGTACATCGGCTGCAATGTTAATAAGCCATATTTATCAATTGTCTATCTTCGTTTATATGGTATCAGCCTAACAAACAAGATCCTATGGCTTCATCATCCAACACTCTTCCGCTCAACACTATGGTGCACATGCTCACCATTAAACTGACTTCCACGAATTATCTTTTGTGGCAAAATCAGTTTGAACCTTTGTTAAAAAGCCAAAATCTTTATGGATACCTTGATGGCAGTATCACTTCTCCTTCATCACCTCATCCAGATTATGATTCTTGGATTAATACAGACCAAACCCTTCTCAGCTTGATTTTCTCGTCATTAACTGAGGAGTCTATGAGTGAAGTAATCGGTGTTAAACATGCTCGTGAGGCCTGGCAAATCCTAGAAGCCTCTTTTTCACACAGCTCCAAAACTCGGGAACTTCAGTTGAAGGATGAGCTACAACTCATACAACAAGGCAGCAAATCTGTAGTTGAATTTTCCAGAGGGTT
>JANQBM010000007.1:14809333-14819839 GCA_025594535.1 Erythroxylum domingense | reverse complement strand
TTATTATATTGTTTTTGACTAAATCCAACGACTCTAGGATGATAATTTTTGCTTGGAAAAGTAAACAAGAGTAGGTAACTAAGTCGATTTTACATCAAGATGCATATACAAACACAGTTATCTAAAAAATCCTCAGTTACATGCATGTTCATTTGAAGTCGAATTAAAAGAAAACTTGGACAAGTTTCAGTTACATAATCCCAGGTGCATAGGACCTTCCAACTTGAAACATAGTAGAATAGTCAACTCTTTTGCATCACGTTGTGCAATTGACCATAATACACAGACCACATATTCTGATTTCTAACTAATTATGCCCTCATTAAGTGAAGTTCGGTGGTGAGTTGGGTAATAAATGCTAAAGAAAGTGATCTGAGTGCATTAAAAGAGCAGTTGAAAAATTCAATGGCCACCTTTTCTCCACGATTCCAGCATGTTAAAGACAAGGGTAGTACTGTGGGGCTGAGTTTTAAGATTGCAGGCGAACTGGACCCATGCCTGTGGCCATGCCGGGTGGATTCATCTTGTGATCATGCTTTCCTGGTGAACTTGAAATGGTATCACAAGTTTACTGTTAACTTCTAAAGACATTGCAAAGAAAGAAAACCTAATAACAAGAATAGTCACCTAGACTCATCTGTAGATTCATCTAGGTGTGGCATTTTTACTCGGGCTCGGCCCCTTGTTTGGCTCGAAGTCAACAAATTTGACTTGAGTTAGATTGAATTTTGGACTTCCGACTGGACTCAGAACCTAACTCAAAACTCAAATGGAACGAATGGCGTGCCCAACAAAACAATGTCATTCCAAATGCAAGAGAGACGGCTCTGAACTGCTCCTTCTATACTTGTTCACTGATAGTGTGGCATATATTTGAAACATAAAACACAGTGTAGCACTATCAGCTGCTCGCCGCCACCTACGAGCGCCAGTCGTCCTCCAATGCTCCAGTGCCGCTAGTGTGCTCCTCCTGCAGAGCTTCCTTCTCTGAGTATAATATGCAGTTCACAATTGAGAATCTTAGCCTAGAATTAGTAACAAAATGCACGGCCGAAAGGTCTGTAGATTCGGTACCAGTTGGACAACAATTAAGGATGTTAATGGTCAATTTTTAAAAATAAAAATATATAACAACGTATTTTTTTAATTGAGTTCGAGTTTAAGCCTATTCGAAACTTAACTCTTTTAAATAAAACGATATCGTTTTGTTTAAAATAATTAAGTATCGAGTCAGTCTAAACTTTAGCTTGATCATTAAAAACAACTAAAGGAGAGTTTGGTTCATAAGTTTGGAAGAGATCAATGAATATGAAAATTATAAATGAATATGAAAATTATAAACATCGGTTGGTTATATATTATTATTGCATGAACAGTACTTTTATATCTAAATCTTGGGGATTGCTCCATACCTCACAAATATGTCAATGAAAGTCATTCGTTCCATTTTAGTAACATAATATAACTAATTAAATATGATTAATTAGAATATATTAAATTTTGATAAAAAATTAATAAATTTTTATTTTTCCCTTTTCAGCAAAAAATATAATTAATTAGAATATATTAAAATTAAATATAATTAATTATAATATATTAAAATTTGATGTAAAATAAAATTTTAATTAATTTTATTTTTAGCAAAACAATGTAATTAATTAATATAATTAATTAGAATATATTAAAATTAAATATAATTAATTAGAATATATTAAAATTATGATGCCTTTTTTCTTATTTATGGAAAAAGAGATTGGGATTTCGTTTTAATTAAAATTTAATTTCTAATTATAATTAAAGTCTAATTCTAATTATATTTACAATTTAATTGTAATAAAATTAAATATCTCATATTTATCTATGAAGTTTCGTAAACTTTAAAATTAAGTCTAAACTTAATTTAGATTAAAATTTTTTAAACTGCCCTTTATTTGTGATCCATTAAGTTCCATAATATGTTAACATTAGTTATAAATTATGATACTAAATTATAATTCTAATTCGCAATTAAAATTAGATAAATTAAAACTCCTTTTAATTTATCTTTAATGATTTAATTAAATAATTTATAATCATATATTAAGATTGATGTCTAGCAATATGTCAACGACCACCTAAATATTAAGAAATATTAAAGTGGTTTGACTTGACCTATCTATGCATAGTTATAACATGTAATCTAATCCTTATGTCTTCTAATGCTCCAATTGGATATAAAATGTAAAATTAGTTTCTATTCTATTTAAATTCTTTCATGTTCGTTCTTGATAATTAGCAATTGATTTATAATTAATGTTTGAAACACCTTTTTAAATCTAAATTTACTCTGATAAGAGAATTCCTTAAATCATGATTAATCCAGAATAGTGTCACATTATCCTTAATTATTTTAAAGTGACGAAATCTCTATTGATTTACTTAACTATTTCTATATAGTTCATTCTATATCCAAGTGCTACTGATTGAGCTATCTTAATTAGAATAGGTTATACGTAACATTAAAACATAGTAGTTCTCATATGAGATATCTTGGTAATCTCAAGTCTAAGGATCAATTATATAACCATCACAATGAGAAATTTTATAGACATATAAGTAATGTTTTATTTAGGACTATCATAATTGGTCATTTTAGTAAACTCATTATTTAAAAAGCACTTACACATTTATTTAAGTATCTTCATACTTTAATTTATGAGATCAATTATTTTATTTATAAGAAAGAAACACAATCTGTGTTAATATTACCATTCTATCAATGTCTTATCTTCATGAAACTACAAATAGAAATACTTAAAAAATAATACATAAATGCAAATTAAATATCATAACTATAACCTCATCACAATTTTAACTGCACGATAATTATTCTATTGATTTTATCTTTACTATTAAGTATCAAATATAAATAAGATAAAGAGTGCCTTTATTGATTAATAATAAAATTGTCATACATTAAATTGCAACTAATCAATTGGCCAAAAGGGCATAAACTAATAATCTCACATTTGCATTAAAGTCAATTGTTATGTATCTAATTCCATATTCATTTATATATTGATTGTGTCTCTTTTGAGACAATGACTTAGTAAGAGGATCTACAAGATTCTTTTTAGTGGGAACTGACTCCCCATGTCTTTTTGCTTTATTATCTCCCTAATTGAGTGAAACTTTTTGAGCATATGTTTGGACTATTGATGGGACTTAGTTTCTTTGTTTGTATAATGACGCTATTGTTGAACCATTGCAAGTTTGATGGCAAACTTTTTGATCTAAACATTTCTTTGTTCAAAACTGATACTAAAATGTACTCTACCTTGATCATAGAGTTAGCAATGGTTGGTTGTTTGGAACTTTTCCAACTCAATGCACCATTATTTAAAATGCAAATATACCCTGAATGTGATCCACTGTCATCGTGATCGGACTAGAAACTAGCATTTGAATACTCTGAAAATTTGAGTTCAACTCCTCCATAGACCACAAAAATATTTTTAGTTCTTCTAAAGCATTTTAAGATGTTTTTCACAGTCATCTAGTGACCATCATCAGGATTAGCTTAAATTCTACTTAAAGTTTAAGAGTTAATTGGTCTAATAAATAGCATCATATACATGCTTAATTTAATATCCAAAGATTATAAAATAAAATCCATTTATCTACTCTCATGTGGTTTTGGACACATGTTTAGTAAGAGAGAAATCCAATGCAACATACGTAAGAATCTCCTATAGGAATGCTCTATGTTAAACCTATTTAACACTTTGTCTATATACATGGATTGAGATAAGTCAAGGTTCTTTGATTTTTCTCTATAAAACTACTACAATATAGGTTGCTTCTCTCATATCCTTCGTTGAGAAGTTCTTGGACAATCAAATCTTTACAGTTTAGAGCATAGTTATATTGTTTTCAATTAACAATATATCATCCACATATAACATTATAAGACAATTGCACTCACACCAACCTTCTTTTCGACACTTGGTTCATCTATATTTTTAATAAAATCAAGCTCTTTGATTGTCTCATCAAAATGGATCTTCCAATTTTGTGACACTTACCTAAGTTTATAAGTAGAATTTTACAACTTGAATACTTGATTACGATACCTCTTAGGTTATGTCAGATATACATTCTCAAGCAAATTCCGTTGAAAAATGATGTTTTAACATGCATTTTCCAGATTTCATGATCATGGCATGCTATTATAGCCAATAAGATCCTTATGGGCTTAAACATAACTATTGGAAAAAATGTTTCATCAAAATCAACTCCATGTTTTTATTTGTAACCTTTAGTCATTGCCTTGCTTTATATATGTGTACATTACCATCCATGTTAGTTTTTCTCTTAAAAATTCATTTGCAACTAATAGTTATAGTACCATCGAGTGTAGTCAACCAAGTTTATACTTGGTTAGAGTATATAAATTCTATTTCAGATCTTATGGTGTTATGCCATTTTAGATAATCAATTTCATAAATTGCTTCCTTAAAAGTAGTAGGTTCATCATCTATAAACAATACGTTGTTTCTCTCCTTTTCAATATGTAGATTTATTCCAGTAGAAGGATGATGTATCCTATTAGTTTGTCACAGACTATATGTCTCTTGAATTTTGGTTATATATCATATGTATTAACTTGAGGTTCATGTTCTATATAAATGTAATATTTTGTTTTTAAACTTCTTTAAAATCTGCCTTACTCGCACTACTTTCCTTAAAAATATATTCTCTTTATAAGAAAGTAGCATATCTTGAGACAAACACCTTTTGATAATAAGAATGGTAAAATCAATATCCAATACACTCCTTTATATATCACACAAATTTGCATTTATCTGGCTTAGTTTGAAGCGTATTAGATGTTGTACACTTCAGATAAGTATCATTTCCCCAAATCTTTAGGTGTGACAAATTTGGTCTACTACTAGTATATATTTCATATAGTATCTTATCAACCAATTTGGATGGAATTACATTTAGAGGGTAAACATCGATTTCAAGGGTATATTATAAAAGGAGATAAGAAAGACTTCATGACTCATCATAAAACATACCATATCTAATAGAGTACATTTTCTCCTCTCAAACACTCCATTATATTATGGAGTTCTAAGTGAAGTCCATTGTGAGAGAATCTCATTTTTTTAAGTAATAAAAAAACTCATGGTCTAAGGACTCACCTCCTTAATCAAATTTAAATGTCCTAAAATATCAATTTGTTTCTCAATTTCAAGTCTAAATTCTTTAAACTTTTTAAATGGTTCAAACTTTATTTTTCCTGAAATACACATAACCATATTTGGAATGATCTTCTATAAATATAATAAAATATAAGTACCCACCTCTGGTGCGAGTAGACATATGGTCACATACATTTGAATGTACAAGCTTGAGTAACTCATTGGCGTGCTCTCTCTCTATACCAAAGGATAGTTTGGTCATCTTACCCAATAGACAAGAGTCATAAGTTTCATATAATTCATAATCAAAAGGATCTAAATATCCTTCTTTATCATGATACCTTCAAAGATTTTTATACATCACAAATTTGTAAACTAAATAGAGCTTGAGTATTTCTATGTAATCGCGTCTTCTTCATTGGCAGTCAATGTAATGATGTTTATTAATGTGATGATGTTGGAAGATGGAAATGCATTATATATTGCTTCCTTTTACTCCAGGACCATAGCTACTATTGCATCATTTTCTATCACATCTTTGAGTAGGGCTAAATGATTTCGAATAGACCACTTGATGGCTAATTATTAGTCTAGAACATTGTTCTTTTTCCATTTCCTATCGGATTTTGAATTTCTATCCTGACTTTATCTCTGATTTTAACAATAAGTCTCATTGTTATGGAGGTAGACTTTGTGAGTCTGAAATGCTAAAATTTATTTCCTTTGATGTAATACTCATGTACCCATTTTGTTAATAGAGGATTGAATATGATTCCCCTTAAAATTTTAAAAATATTGATGCTCAGTAAAAGGATTTGGAGATTGCTTCTCCAAATCCTTTTAGTGAGCATAAACATTTTTAAAATTTTAAGGGGAATCATATTCAATCCTCCATTACCCTTAGGTGAGCATACTTCTTTCTATTTAAATTTTGCTTTGGCCTCATCTTCTTTACATCCTAACCATAAATTGTTTTTGAGATAATTGCCAAGTATTTGATGACTACATGGAGAAATGCTGTGTGAGTTGCCCAGTAAACATTGACAGAATTGAGTATAGATGAGATGAACTGGGCTTTGCCAGCAAGAGTTATTGTTTTTGTCCTCCAACTTGCTATTTTGGCATGTATTTTGTCAATATTGGCTTGAAGTCACCATACGATTAGTCAGATTAGTCAACATTATGTTTTGATGCAATAATCACCTTTAGTACATATAACTCTATTGAAGATCTTTTTGTCATCTTACATTAAGATAAGGCTATAGCAGTATGATATCTCTCCATCTTGCTTTATACACCAAATAACTCCTTGAGATGCATAATTATAGTAGGAGAATTCATATTCTTATGTTGCCTGATTGATATTTTTCTATACATCAACATTTAAAATTACAGTAAGTACACGACGTAGCTGTAGTTAATACAGGCAAGTACGAGTTGATCCCACGAAGACTGGAAGTACTAGTAATTCCAAAAGTAAGACATAGGAAAGTACTTAGAAAAATCAATAGCAAATAATAGTGTCTAGGTGATGATCCACCTAAGAATCATTAAATATTAACCTTTATCATGTAATTATATTATTGATTATTTGAAAGTGAAAATTTCTATCTTGTGTTAATATCTTTCTCAAGACTATTAACAACTAATCCATTAGCTGATTAATAGAACTCTTTCTAGTTAAAACCCCTAGGACTGCTTTATCGATTTGTGAATTCTGTTATTAGGTTTGATCCTAACCCAAAGGATTTATGTCGACCTATCTATAGGTTTGCATGCAACTCCTTTCAATTATGGTAGATCTATTCATATAAGAGAATTTCTCAATCTCAATCATATGAAATCAAATCATGTGCTAATATTCCAGATATATTAGAACAAGAATAAAATGCATAATTGAATCACAATAAATCAATTAATGTAATTACATTAGATAAAATATTAAAACATATTGTTATCTAAACTAAGGTTCATCACACCTAGAAATTAAACAAGTTTAGTTACTCATAGGAAATAAAATCAATAACAAACATGCAGAAGAGAAACTAGAAAACCATTGTCTTTTAATGAATCTTCTAGAAAGTTTAGTTTGGATGTAGCTTTTTATCAGATCTCTTAATATTAACTTTGTGTTTTCCTTATCCCTTGATCAATATCATTGCCTCTGAATGTTGCTTATGACTTAAAAATTCTTAAAAATTCAGCTCTACCTTTTTTGCTTCTGCTCATGTCCTTTTATAGTAAAAACTAGAGTTTCTGGATTATACACGATTAATATACACGGGTATGTGAGTGACCGTCTATCTCCAAAAACACTTGAATTTGTGATTTCATATGGGCACATAGACTTACACAGGGAACAAACAGGGTTGTGTATATCAAGATACACAGGCGTGTAACTCTACATGACTAGAAACTAAAAATTTCAATCTTCACATGTTTATAAAGATTTACACAGTTGTTGTACACAGTTGTGTAGGTCCTTAGTTACTTCAAATCTTTGTTCCATGCCACAATTTCATTTGAATTCTTCTCTTTTAGGTCCATGAAAGCAATTATTACCTATAAATGCACTTAGAGAGAATTAAGTCTCAAATATGCAACAAAACTATAAAATATTGAGCAAAACTTGTTAAATATGGGTGTATAATTATAGTCAAATATGCATCCATCATTGCCTCTGAAGATTAGGAGACATACTAGTTAACATCACACATGTAGCATGTTCAACATCATTAATATAATGCTAATATCTTTCTTAGATTTCATTAGTTACATCCAAATTGGGCTTAGATGAATTGTAGTGTCAATAATATAAACCTTCATTCTTAGGTGAGAACAATTCTCAAGCTGTGCAACTATCCAAAAAATTAGCTCTAGTAAGTTTGTTAACATCCATTATGCTCTTTAGGGACAATTGCTACTCATTTTATCTAATAACCAAAATACATAAAATAGCAAGTGTTAGTTTATACCATAAATCCAAATAAAATAAAGACTTGATAAATATTTAGTTACTTTCACTATTTAAAAAATTATTATCCCTTACTATTGAATTACTACTAGATTTCATTAGTATAATGCTACTATATTAATGATGTAGCATGTTCAACATCATTAATATAATGCTAATATCTTTCTTAGATTTCATTAGTTACATCCAAATTGGGCTTAGATGAATTGTAGTGTCAATAATATAAACCTTCATTCTTAGGTGAGAACAATTCTCAAGCTGTGCAACTATCCAAAAAATTAGCTCTAGTAAGTTTGTTAACATCCATTATGCTCTTTAGGGACAATTGCTACTCATTTTATCTAATAACCAAAATAAATAAAATAGCAAGTGTTAGTTTATACCATAAATCCTAATAAAATAAAGACTTGATAAATATTTAGTTACTTTCACTATTTAAAAAATTATTATCCCTTATTATTGAATTACTACTAGCCTAGGACCCTATACAATCTAAGTTGATCTTGAGTTTGTTCAATAAATAAACTAAATTTAAATTAGGAAGATAATAACCTTATCAATCACTTAACTAAAATAAATCTTATATATTTTTCCTAACTCTACCTTTAAATTTATATGATCATAAGTTTGCTTATTCAATTCACACAAATTTAGTTAAGTATGACCTATTAATTTCATACAACTTAATTGAAACGTGATAAATCAATCTTTATCCTTGCATTGGGGCTGTGTGTGTATACATTATGGAGAGAAAGAAACTCTAGACATTTTGTAGGTCAAAGTTCAACAATGAATTCCATTAAACAGACATCATTAAAAGATCCGTGAGTTGCTGCTTGTGAAGAACCTTAATCAGCACTGCACTGCTAATATTCTGTCCTCTCTGAATATTTGAAAATATTCATGCTTGATCCTCCCTTTTCTTGATTCTTATTTTGTCTCTACTGCTTACATGATTTTGTAAGGATGTAAAAGAGTAAACCCATACACATTTTTGTCTCTTTTGTATTGCTTTCATTATTTATTAATTACTACCATTTTCCTTTTCAAAAAAAAAACTTATCAATCATATCTTATATGAATCCTAGGTTTGTTAGGCAACAATTCTTTACTAAAATATATCGTATATATTTTCCTAACTCTGCCTTGAAATTTATATGACCATAAGTTTGCTTATCTAATTCACACAAATTTAGTTAAATATGACCTATTAATTAAGATAAAATACATTTGGATTAAAGGCACTTTGAGTTTGCTTAATAAGATTTACAATAAACATAATTTTAGTTTTACTCTTAAATAATAAAAGGTAACTATCACGTTCTAACATGTACATAATATTTAATTAAGATATTTAAAATTTTCAAAGTTTAGATCTCATCATGATTAAAATAATTAACATAATTCAGCTATTGAAAAATTTAAAATAAATTCCAATAAAAATTAACCCTTTTGAAAAATAATTTTCAATCAATTAAAAACAAATTTCTAGATTCATTAGGAATTTAATCTAATTTAATATTAATCTAAATAAGAAAATTTAAGTTAATTAAAAAAATTAAAGGATTAAAACACTAAAAAATAAAAAAAAGGTCATGCATTAGACACGTCTTCTCTAATACGCACCCTTTCGTCTTCTCTAAGATTAGGGTTATCCCGCTTGGCGTCACTTTCATCTTCTCTAATTCGCATCCTTATTCCTTCTCCTCCCATCGCTGTTGCTTCTCCATATCAGGCGCCTGCTTTAATCGCGAATAACTTCCTAAGGATTTGACTTTTCCTTCAAAGGCAATTTTTGCTTTTACCAGTGGCAACTATTGCCATTGGCTCTGTCACTAGATTCACTAGCAGCTAGCATCCTCGTTGTTGAAGAATCATCATGCACAAAACTAAGACAAAAACACCTAGAACACAATCAAAATTTAAGACAATTTCACGTTTCTAGAAAATCTCTAAGTTTTCCCCAAAAAATAGCAATGCAAAGGGAGGCGTGCATTTAACTTTTAAGAAACATCATAAACAACAAATTCTCTATAAACAATGAATAACTCAAACACGTTTTCAATAAAAGAAGCAGAAGAGAAATTTTCAAAAACCACAAAACTTGTGGACATGAAATTTTGAATTGTCCATAAACCCTAAAGCTAAGGGGGCATGCAAACTAAGTTTTCTAGAGACAATAAGAATAAGAAGTGATGAACTTTCAAAAACAGCAAACAATTTCTAAAAAACAAGAAGTACAAAACCAAATGTTTTATAGCCTTTTAAAATTATCAAATCAGTAACAATTAGGTAACTTTAATCAATTTAAATAATTAAAGGAGATTCTGATACCACTATTAA
>JANQBM010000007.1:14761962-14781207 GCA_025594535.1 Erythroxylum domingense | reverse complement strand
AAGTGTCTGATTTAAAAGGAGTGAAATGAAGTTTTATAAGTTTTTGACTTAAGGGATGAAACCAAGCACATAGAGCTTGTTAAAGGTTATAAAGAGCTTTTTGAAAATGACAGGCATAGTAAGGATAATAGGGTTAGTAAAATGAGGAGATTGAGCCATATAAATGGGTACTTTGATATGGCTATGAAGAAAGACATTGTGTATGTCTAAACTAGTGAATGGATCAATTGTTGTTAGAACAAGAGGGGCAATGATAGGAGACAATGTGGCTGACAGACAACAACATGCGAACATGTCATTCTTTTTTCATTTCAATGGGACAGGTAACAAATTAGAGCTGATCTCATTTATTTTAGGTGGTTGTGGTATTCTACCATCAATGTGCCAAAATAAATCACAAGTTAGTAGGATTATTTGTATTTGCTTTCTCCATATTAAGTAAAAAATAGAGACAAAAAACAAAAACCACCATTTTTAGCTTTTACAAATTATGAAAACTTGAAAAAATTAAAACTAAAAATAGATATAAAATACTTAAACAAACAATTTTTTGCTGATAAAATAAAAACAAAAAAAAAATTCAAAAATCCTTAGAGACATGACAACAAAAAAGAGTTTTACCTACGATTCTTTTGATTACAATTTGAAATTCATAACTAAAAGTTACTCTTTGATTATGAAATTTCAAAATCGTATCTTATTGAAACAATACCTCCTATTTAAAATATTTTGTGGGCTTTTTAAAATTATTAGCTACGTTAAAGATAAATTATATTTTATATTCATAGTTAATAAGATTTGATAATATTTTTTAACTGTAAACTCAATTTCGTAATTAAATGATTTTAGCTACAAAATATTTTTATAGATAATAAGATTTACAAGGTTTTCTCAACTGTGAAATTAGTTTCATAATAAAAAGTTTTTAGTTATGAAATAATTTTTTGTAGCTAATAAAATTTAACGATATTTTTTAACTGCAAATTTTTTTTCATAGCAAAATATTTTTGGCTATGAAATATTTTTTGTAGCTAAAATACACAAATATCGTAATTATCAGCTCCAAAAATAAATTTTGTAGTTAAAAAGATTTGTTACGAAAATTTTTTCTTACTGAAAAGATGAAGAATAAAAAATAATGAAAACTTGTTTTGCCCACTAAAACGATGTCGTTTTCTCCATACCGATAACTTAAGAACACTGCTTCTTTTAGTTTTTTCTTTGTCTATCTTGTCTTCTTGCAGCTCCAGTGTCCCCGTCTGTCTTCTCTTCAGTGTCCTCGTGTTTTCTCCAGCGGCTCCGGTGTCTTCGTCTGTCTTCTCTCTAGTGTCCTCGTGTTTTCTCCACCAATTGGCAACATCTGCTCTGCCTATTCAGAAGGGTTCTTCTTCTCTAGGTAATTGTGTTTTCAGTTCATTCGTGGTTATTGTACGTTAGGGCTGAGTCAATTGATTAATGTAGAGTTGTGGTAGGTGCTAATTGGGTTCTAAAGATCTGTTAATGTTAGCATCTTTTTTTTGTATGGAAGGAAGTCTTCAATAGCTGCTCTTGACGATAAAATATTGTTTTCTAGTAGGGACTTAAGATCTTCTGTATTCCAAGCTTATTGTTGTAAGATGAGTAATGGTTTTCTAAAAGACAAAGGTGTTTTGTGTTAAGAGTTACCTATGCTCTTTTAGGTATTGTGTTACGGTAATGTCTGTAGTACCTACTAATAGGACAGTAAACTGTATATTCTAGTGTTGTAATCCAAAACATAGCTTGAAAGAACTTCGTCAGTGTTCTGGTCCTGGACACGTAAGATACCATCTAATCTACCAACTAATAATGTAGACACATCATGTTGAAGATGCCGCAAAGCATACACCACATTTTGACTAATTCGTCCTTCCCATAGTTAGCTGATACTTTTACTAAGCCAATGCCAAGAGAAAGGTTTGGAGTTCTGAGACAGAGGATTGGTGTTTAGAACCAAAATGCCAAGGATGAGTGTAGAAGCTTCATTATTTTAGTTTCCAACTCGTAAAGCTTTTTACTTGTTTTTAACTAAGATCTATTGGAAAAAAATAGTAGCATTATTTTTTCTGTTAGTTGCTTAATTTCCTCGATTAGTTTCAACTGACTCAGAGAAAATGGCAGTAAGATAGAAGAGTTTATTTTGGAAGTCAATAACAAACAGGTTTTCTCAGGTGTATGATGACAAGAAAAGACAATCCTGATGGATCATTTTGGAGGCTTGCTGTCGAAGGCTTCAACCATATTCTTGTTGATGATCTATGCAATGTCACCAAGAATCAAGATTCCAAAATTCCTAGACCTGCCATAATGCGTATTGGAAAGAAGTAGCAGAAGTCTATGAAATTTTCCTTGTGAGCTACTGTTGTGGGCGTGCCATCCCTGCCAACACCCTCTCAGCTGCAACACTGAAAGCTGATGAAGCACTTGAGATGGCAATCTTACATATCCTTGGCAATAAGATTCTTAAGTCCCCAGTTGACACACCTCTTGATGTAAGTTTCTTGGAAAAGTGTGCAGAATGTATGATGCTGTTTCACTAGCAGTGTCAAGTCAGTAATATTTGTTGCTGCACAAATTATAGCCTGGTCTACTTGTTTTATCAAGGTTAAATAGTTGAATGACTTAAATATATGTTATAATACTTGGTTATCTTTCATTAACCTGAATGATGGTTTGATGGTAAAGTGGTTACGCTCTAAGTTATTATGTGCCATATGCTTTGTGCTTAGCATTATCTAGTCTGGGGCTTCAATGGGGTCATCCTCTAATTTGATTCTGCAATAAATTGTTTCCACTTTGGACCGACGTGCATCACACACATGCTCTCTGCCTTTGGAGACTCTGGAACTTATGCCTTCTCTTATGTCACCAGGTGAACGCCAGCTCCCAGTAGAGTGTTGGATTACTTAAACTCTTATGTTCACTGGGTGAACGCCAGTTGCTGCCTCTGAGAGTTGACGGAATATTATTTGTTCTCCAAGAACTTGCCCATGTAAGAGTCCATCCAGAAACAACATCTATTACATCCTAATCTCAGAAGTGGTGTACCAGTTCAAGAAAATCAAGATAAGCGTCCATATCTGCTTGTTCTGTTTCCCTCTTTTTGCAAGCTAGTATCAACTAGAACTGTTATAATTTGGGGCTAGAATCTTAATGGTGCATTTATTGATCTGCATTAGCTGAACTCTTGTTCTACATCTTTTTTGAGATATATTTTATCAATCTGACTGAAAGCAATGAATTGATGATATAAAAAGTATAGCCAGGACTCTAAACAAGTGAAAACAGTACAAAGATGAGCTGATCTCTTGCCTGACAGGCGCTCCCACATAGGCATACGAAGTTCTTTTATGATCTTTGAATAAGCAGAGAGCCAAGGGTGAGGAAATTGGTGCAAGCTTTATTCCAACTTATCACGACAGAACTGGGACTCCAAAAGTAGTCATTACAAGCTGAAGATATGAAGGTATGAGGAAGATGGTATTGTGTTGGTAATGAGTGCTTGTTTATAGATGATAAAAGCATAGCCTAGATGAGGGATTTTTTCCGTCCTCCAGCGTGCATTATAGGGTGATAACAGCATAGCCTAGGTGAGACGAGAGCTTTTAATGAAATCGATGTTTTTCTTGTTTCTTCTGCAATATGAAGTCTTCTGTTTCTTACCTTGGATGTACTGCATCGGGTTATGGTCTAACAATTTTTGCAATCTAATTTATCTAAACGTATTATAATTTGTAAACTGAGTTCTTTATATATTATTTTGTCTATAAGAAAGTGTTGTCCTATAATGCAGAAGGCGCTTAAAGAGTAATCTTACTAGTTGTTTTAAGGCTCACTCTCATTGTTTGTACATAAGAATTATTTAAATTGTCATTAATATCTTGTATAGGAACAAATGATCATCTTAATTTTATATTCTTTTTGTTGGTATAATTAAATGATAGTCATATAATTTTACTTTTTATACACAATACACGAAATTTTGAATTAATAATTTTTTTACAATTTAATTTTATAATAATAAATAAATAATTCACAATAAAAACATGTCGATATATTATATAAAAAACATATTATTCAATATTATGGATTAAAAATGTAACAAATAACATTTTACTATGTTATTAAAAGCATAGTAAATAACAACATTTGACCGTGTTATGAAAAATGTCGCCAAAAGTATTTGTAAGAAGCATAGCTAATAATATTTTGTTACGTTATAAAAAATGTAGCTAATAGTATATACTCTATAGCTATACGAAGATGAAAATAATGTTTTAGCTATGAAAATTTTTTGTAGCTTTAAACTTTACAAATAACTATAAGTGACGTTACATTAGATAATTAGCTACGTTTTTGTCACAGTCGATTGTCGACTTTTGTTATATTGAAAATAATTGTTAAAATCTCCTTCTCCTATATCGTATGGAAGAGGTGAAAGAAAACGCTTATGAAATGGAGTAGGATCCAAGTTACTTTTACCATGAAATGAGGGAAGCGATACTTTGGCTTTCGTATAAAAACAACTTACCACCTTCACTAAAGAAACCCTTCAAAGGTATCAAACGACACCATTTGTTTCCGCACAACTTACGTGATTTCATTTGATACATAGACTAAACTTCACTATGATTTTGACCATGTGATAAAATCGTCCCTGTGCTTGACAGTGTTAGGATACTTTGATATTATCCATATCATAGAAATAAATAACCCAGGTTAACATTTGACAGACCAAAAATTAGAGATTGAATTACATATTTAATTTAAATATAATGTAAGCTATTATGTTTTTTTCCTTAAAGTTATGTTAATAGCAGCGGACGGCCCTGCTATCTTTTAAATAATTTTTAAAAATTAAAAATATAAAATAAATTTTTTTAATTAGATCCAATCTGAGTTATCTTAGCTCACGCGTACCCAAAGCTCAACTATTATAAGTAAACTAATGTCGTTTTGTTTAAAATAATTAGGTCTTAAGCTAGCCTGAATTATGGCTGATTCATTGAAATACTTACATTTAGACCCATGAGCCACCAATCGCCATCCCTTATGTTTTAAAAGAAGGTGGGAAGGTGAGAGAAGGGCTTAAAACAAAATAAATATAACAATATCTTATAAAAGTTACGGAACTCCATTAAGATTAAGACCATATAACGAAATTTTTAATGAAAGTCTTAAGTTGCCATCAATAATCTATAGCTTAAGTTGTAGCCAATGGTTTGGAGAAATAGGGTAATACAGCAAAGCTGGTGAAGGTTACTGAATGGCTTGTTGTCACGGATTGCCACTCCTTCCAAACTTGAGAGTAGCAATGCATAGACAATATAGGTAATAGCACATAATAATGAAATGCAAAAGAGCCATAACCTTGATTAAGATATAAAGTTGGTCTGAAGTTTATGTCGTCATGTTATCATATGGATACTCCTTTCAGTATTTTAATATATAATGGTTGTGGTCCTCGAACCATCAGAGTGTGCTGTTTGTTTTTCTCCAGGTGAAACTGAATATTAATTAATTCCATAATAAAAAAATTGTTTCTAGGGAGAGATTAACCATGCGTACACGGTGAGAGAGCCCCTCAAGAGTGCTGCTTCACTTAAGTTGTTAAACAGTCTATTTCTGAAGGAGCCTTGAACATGCAGTACACTTCGAACCTCTACATTTACCGGAACAAATCACTCCTAAGTATCTGTCCATCCAATAAATCACCATCATCACCAAATCATCACCATCATCATCATCAACAACAACAATATCATTATCGTCATTGTCATCATCATTCAGTCTAAAATCTCACAATGAAGCGAGATCTAGAGAGGTCCGATAGTACGCAACCTTACTCTTATATAATAAAGAAGCTGTTTTCGATGGACCCACATATAAATGAGACAATATACGAATAATGCAGATTACATAAACGATTCATTAAAAAAAGAAAATAACTGAAAATACAAGTAATAGAGAATACCTGAAGGAGGCCAGATCGGCTAGAACCTAATAGGCTATAAACCTCTAATTCCTTCTTGGCTCCAAAAATAAAAACATTAAATAGAAATAATAATAAAAATACCCAAATCTCAAGCTAAAATAAATTTAAGTAACGCTAATAATAATAATAATAATAATAATAATAATAATAATAATACTAATAAGAATAATAATAACAACAACAACAATATAATACTAAAAATAATAATAATATAGAAAAATTAAAGCTAGTAAAAGACTCAATAAACACCTAATAATAGTAAAATAATAACAATACTAATAAAATAATAATAATAATAATAACACTAAATTACTAAAAAGAATAAAAATATTGATAATAATGAAGAGAACGTGAATAATCCAATAACTTAAAAAAATAATCGAAATAGCTAAAGAGATAATAAGAATAAAAATAATAGAAATAAAGATCTAAATTAAAAGTAATAAAAGTAAAAAAAATAGGTGAAAGCCTGAAACTATGCAGAGACACACACGTGTAGGAGAAGAGACTCCAACTAAAGAGGCATGAAAGGTAAGGAGAAGAAAGGGAGGCTTTTATAAAAAGTGTCTGAGTCAAACTGTGGACTGCAGATTTGTCAGTCGGTGCTCTCCTATAGCAGAGTTGTCAGTCGGCTCAAGGCGGGTGGCAAAGGTAACATTTGGTGTGCCAGACACTATGCAGAAACGTTCATCCAAATCGAAGTGACTGTCCCCTAACAACTTTCTTTGTTAGAGCTAACAAGAGCTACAAACCGAAACCTATAAGCAGAACCTACTCCAGCTTGTTTCTCAGTGAAGTTGGGCATTACTCACGAGTTTCACCCCCCTTAGACGACTAGATAGTACCATCCAATAAATGAAATTCATAAAAAATAAATGGATAGATGATCATAAAACAAGGTAGAAAGAAAGTAACAAGAACAGGTGATCTGAACCCATATTTATCAAATGCAATAAAAAAAAAAGTCAAATGTATCTCAGTGCACAATACTCTTTACTTTGCGAGAATTCTCCATATACGCAGCCTTCTTTTTGTAATTTTTTAAAAAAACTACTTTTGTGATTCGAATATATGATCTTATGATCACAAAAGAGTAACTTTATTTTAATACTTGACTTTAAGTTGTGGCTGGTTCAGTAAAATAGCCTTTTCCCCAACATACTTACCATGCTGATCCAGTCCAAGATTACTTGTTAAGTTTTTTGTCTTCATCATTTTTTACTCTTAATAAGTCGTCAGCTAGTTTTGTACAGGCTGCTTAGTAACTATCATTAAGGCGTAGGGTTTTTAATAGAATGTAATGTAATATAAATAGATGTAATATTAAAGAATTATTATTTGTGATGGATGAAAGAGTTCATAATGTAATATAGTGAACTATTGTTTGGAAGAAAGATTTATAATATAATTTAGTGATAAGTTGTTTATCATTTTATATTCTATCGTAAACTCTCAAAATCGAAATTTTCTCATTTTTACTGTTTAGAATAGAATGAGATATAATATGAAATCCTCCTCTTTCATTTTATTTCATTTCATTGTAAATTCTCCTTTCAAACGATGAAATAATATTTCATTCCATTCTATTTTATTAATGAACTCTCAGCCAAAAATAACTTAAGAGTCTGTTTGGTTGGATATTAATAAATGAAATGAAAAGGAACAGTTTATAATAGAATGGAATGTAATATAGTGAAATGTTGTTTGGGAGGGATGAAATGGTTCATAATATAATGTTATGAAATATTGTTTGGAAGATGGATGGAATAAAATGTAATGTATAATAAATGACTATTATGCCTCTTATATTAAAATGATTGTTGTAAAAAGTTTAACGCTATAATTTGAAAACAGATATCATGTCTAATTAAAAAGTCGTGGTTGTAACTTATTCAAGTCACAACAGTGACAAATAATTTTTTAATATATTTTCTATTTTAAAATAATAAAAATTTTAATAAAGGTTTTATTATTTTATTATTAATTATATATAATTTATTATTAATTATATAAATATTATTGTTAATTATTTAATAAATTTATTTTATTATATGTGATTTATATTTAAAAATTAATTATTTATATTTTTATTTATATAAAATATATATACAAAAAATTAAAGAATAATATTATTTGGATTGTAAAGAGGTGTTAAAGTGAGCTCCGAGAAGACAATGGGTAGTGAATATGGATTGTAAAGAGGAGAGAAGAAAGAGAGAGAGGGAGGGAGAGAGCTATGGTGAGGTGATATGTATAAATCTGAACTTTTTCAGATTTTATAAGGTTAAGAGTTGTAATTTCAATTCTAATATAGGATTATGGTTAGAAGAAATAATTGGTATTAAGAAAAATTATTAAGAGTATATTAGGTATTATATATTTATTAGTTCATGTTCCATCCTAAACTCCCGAATCGGAGGTTTCTTATTTTCACTGTTTATGATGGAATTAGACATATCAAAAGTGGCCCGACCTGGCCCCATTTTGGCCCGTGTTGACTAGGTCACGGGTGAGCCCAGCCCTCCCCGACCTGTCTGTAGCCCGACGGGCCTATGGGCCAGCCACGGGCCTGTAAGCTCGTGGGTGGGCAAGGCCACGCGCCGACCCTTCCCGACCCGTGGGCCACCATGGCCAAGATCGGGCCGGCCAACCCAACGGCAATCGGAGCTTGGGTCGGCCCATTGACATCCTTAGATAGAATAGAATGTAATATGAAATCTTACTGCTGCTGACCCGGTTCGACCCATTGATATCTCTAAATAAAATGGAACGTAATATGAAACTTCCACTTTTATTCTATTCCGTTCTATTCTATTATAAAATACTCAATTAAACGAGAAAATGGTATTAAGTTAAATTCTGATCTATTAGTAACTCTCCCACCAAAGAGGCCTAAGGTATAAGGAACACTTAAAAGTTCTTAAACAGAGAGTAGAGGAAGATTTTAGCGTAAACTTTATGTTTTGCATATTATGATTTTGTTATTAGGCTTCCTCTCTCGTACCAACAACTCTCGTTAGATGTTGGATGTTGTTGTTGCATATTTTGGATCTTTTTCTATTTTCGCAAGTTCTCCCCTGCTTCCTACCTTCTCCTTTACTTTATCTTCTTTCTGCCTAATCTCTCCCGTCTCCAACAAATCCGCTTTCTTGTTTAACTCTACAATCCATCTCTTTCACACCAAACCAATTATACACGTATCAGCATTCAGCATTATTCTTCAACAGTGTTTAGTCTCTTGTTACCCACACTCAAACCACCCAAATCCTGGAAGTATCTCTTCAACTTCCTATAATAAAGAAAACATTAACTACTTCTCTTTCACCATACAAAATCACTTGCTCTCGTAATCTCTCTGCAACTAAGATATAGCTGCTGCATTTTCGTAGTATTTACCCTTTTGGATTATATCAGGACTTTTAAGGAAAAGGGCTAGTTTCCTGGGAAAAGCTCAGGAAAACTTTCTAATGGAAGAAACTCATGCAGAAAACCGAACAGCCCATGAATACTCTCTTTCATCATCTTCCTCCGATGCTTCTTCTTCATCACCATTGTCATCTTCTCCTCCAAGTAATGGCAGAACCATGCCTGTCCCATTTTCATTGCTGACGAGACTAATGCAAGACATGAACCATCATTACTCATCGGAGAAAATGGAGGCATCTGAAGCAGTAGGTTCTACAATGGAGTGGCTGAGATTCATCAACATTGAGTGGAAAGAAGTAGAAAAGCGATTTGACCGACTAGCTTCTACCGAAAACTCCCCTGAGCCAGTCTTAAGATCGTCATCAGATTTTGGTTTCTGTATAGGTGAGAGTTTTCATTCATAGATTTTTTAAGAGAAAAAGATAATTTAATGGAATAGGACAAGTGCCCATATCATTAAATTTTCAAGTTCCCAAGAACATGATTTTAGCAAGAAATATTTGTCAATAGTTAGACAAAACCTGTGATGAATCCCAGGTGTAACGTAGCCAACATACCGGTATGGCATGACACGCCTTTCAGTTTAGGAAGTGCACATGGCAGAAGTTCATGTTTCTCCCTTTTACTAGTCGGCAGTAATGTATAGACTCTATGTTCTTGTCTTCTCGAATCATTTAGTTTGGTTTCCTTTTTCAGGTTTGCAACAATCACCTGAGTTTGCTAATGAACTTTTGAGGGCTCTTAGAGGAAGAAGACAGGATCACAGACTTGAAATCTCAAAAAGGGAATTACATGCCAACTGGGATCGCATGACTCAACCTTGCTTTAGTTCAAGATTAAAAATTTTCTTCGACATGTAATAATCTTAGCAGAAGCTTACTTGTGGGGGAACAATTCAATTGTTGTTTTCAGACGACAAATTCATTCTCCTCTTGCTTTTTCTTGTACCTTTTTATTTTACAGATGTGACAGAGATATGGATGGAAGAATTAACGTAATGGATTTAAAGCAGGTGATGATGTTACGTCAGTAATCCAATGATTTGAACCATTCGTATAAAGATTGTTAACAGAGGCCAGCATCTGTAATATGTTTGCCTATTTACAGGCTATTTTGCTTACGGCTTCAACCAATAAATTGTCCCTGTCGCACGAGGAAGCACAGGAATATGCTGGTTTAGTCATGGAAATTCTTGATAATGAAGACAGGCGCTATATTCAGGTGTAGGGGAAAATGCTTCTGTCGCTTTTCATTTCTCTTCTTTTGATTTTGCAACTTGAAATCTATTTCTCAAAACGCATACGTTCTCATATAGCGGAAATAACTTAAGTCTGTGGATGATGGTGCAGCTACACCAACTTGAAGTCCTCCTCAAAACAAGCCACCCAAGAGTCTCATTTTCATCTACATATCAAAGCAATGACTCATACCAAGAGCCCATGTCCAAGGCTGAAACTTTATTCAGATCTTACTGGAGAAGGGCATGGATACTTATGCTGTGGTTGGTGGTTTGCGTTTCGCTTTTCACTTGGAAGTTCATCCAATACCGTCACAGAACAGCTTTTGAAGTGATGGGTTATTGCCTCTGCGCAGCCAAGGGAGCAGCGGAGACGTTGAAACTCAACATGGCTCTGATTCTCCTACCTGTCTGTCGAAACACCATCACATTATTACGTAGGAATCAAAGCATCAATTCCATAGTTCCATTTAATGATAACGTCAACTTCCACAAGGTATGAAAAATAAACAACAGGTAGCCTTGATAAGAAGCCAGTTGTTTTCACGGGCAGTTTATATTTTTCCATTTTTGGTTGATGTAGTTGATTGCAGGAGGAATAGTGGTAGGTGTGATCCTACATGGGGGAACCCATCTTGCTTGTGATTTCCCAAGAATCAGTGGCTCTGATCGTTCCCTTTTCCAACAAACCATAGCAGCACGGTTCGGGTACCATCAACCATCATATATGCAATTATTAACAACAACAGAAGCTGCAACTGGGATTGGTATGGTAGTTCTAATGAGCATAGTCTTTGTGTTAGCGACAAGGTGGCCTCGTCGACAGTCTCCATTGTTACCGAGGTCCATTAGGCGTTTAACAGGGTACAATACCTTTTGGTACTCACACCACCTACTTATCCTTGTATATGCGTTGCTCATAGTTCACTCTATGTTCCTCTTTCTGACCAGCAAAGTAACTGACAAAACGGTAAGCTTTTTCTTTCGAAGAAATGGGCTTGTAAGTCTTGGAATACTACATTGATCTACCAACTCTTCATGCAGACATGGATGTACCTTGCCATTCCTGTTTCGTTATATGTCGGAGAAAGGATCTTCCGAGCTATCAGATCGGAGTTTTATGAAGTTGAAATTTTGAAAGTAAATCATCTTAAACTAATTTAGTTGTACAACTGGAATGAATACATGTTAACATCAAGAGCAATTTCTCCTTTCCTTTTCTGCAGGCAAGCATTTATCAGGGTAAAGTGCTATCCCTGCAGTTTCAGAAACCAGAAGGTTTCAGTTACCGGAGTGGAATGTACATTTTCGTACAATGTCCTCAGATTTCTCCATTTCAGTGGTACCCTAACGACCCATATGCTTTTCTTCAACACGTCTTGTTCAATTTCAAGGGGCTAAGAAACCCACCTTCAAATTTTTGGATTATATCTCTGGAGGTTACTAAATGGTGTTTACTAAAACATTTAGAAATATTGGGTTGCGTCTGATGCCCCATTTTTCTGTGTTGTCATTTTTTGAAGGTGGAAATGGAGTTTTCATGTTCTGTTCACCAAAGCAACATAGCCATAGTTCAGGAGAGTATTGTGTGTCGTTTTTAGTGCTTCATTCACTAACCACAATACCCCTTTCACATTTTCAGGCACCCATTTTCATTGACTTCAGGGCCTAGGGATGATCACCTGAGTGTTCACATTAGAGCACTTGGAGACTGGAGTTACCAATTATATGGTCTATTCCAGGAGGTAAAAGAACATAAAACAGAAACTAAGCACAGGATTAGAGCAATTAACCAACTTAATATGCTCAAAACTCATTCAAGAATCATCTGGGTGTGCAGGCAACACTGTTTGGAATCAAGGACTATCCAAGGATACTGATTGACGGACCGTATGGCGCTGCATCTCAAGACCATGATAAATATGACATCGTCGTGCTTGTTGGACTTGGCATAGGAGCCACACCTTTCATCAGTGTCCTTAGAGACATTGCTGCTGGTATCCAAAAGCACCGTATGGAAACTGTATGATGCTTTGACTGGGCTCTCAGTTTAGCTCTCTTCATCAACATCAACAAATTGCTTCTGTTTTCAAGTCATATTCAATGTTTAGGTGAACTTCATGTAGGTTGGTGAGCAAGAATGTAGCTTGTCAAGGGTTCCTCTAAAGGCCTACTTCTATTGGGTTACAAGAGAACAAAGCTCCTTTGACTGGTTCAGAGACATATTGACGGAAATTTCACCATCCAATCAAAAGCAGGTAGCTTGATCATCACAGGACATTTCCATTCGTAAAGTTCGATTCCTTGGAAAACTATTTTATATGTTCTTGTTATGTCTTATTGTTCTTACTGTTTTGCTGATCTTCTAGCCCGCCATTGAAGCCCACAACTTCTTAACTAGTGTACATGTAGAAGGGGATGCAAGATCAGCTTTGATAAGAGCAATACAGGCATTGTATCATGCCAAAAATGGCATAGACATTGTCTCTAGGACTGAGGTAAATAGCAGTGCATGACTTAGACAGTTTTTACCAATCAAGTTCTAAGAAAATCTAAGGACGTACTTTCCCTCAGCTGACTTGTGCTCAAGTTAAAACATTCAGAAACTTGCTTAATTATGTAGAAGGTTAACAGCTTAACAAAGTAACACATCTATTTTCAGGCACGCACACATTTTGGTCGTCCGAATTGGTTCACCATCTTCTCAAAATTAGCCGCAAACCACAGTGGAGAAAGAATTGGTAAGAAGCAAGCACCTCCATCTCTTGCAATTAGCATGTTTAGGAACGCATAGGTCTCTGCTTAGCCAATGAGAAGTGAAATATGGGAATTGTGGTACATAATTCACCCTGACATGAAAGCTTGAAAACATAGGTAGAGGTAGGCCAACAACTTTGCCAAGTAGATATAGGTTCCCTTGTAGGTTTGTTGACAGAGCTGGCCAACAAATCAAAGCACCAGCCCTCTCTAACACGACAGCAGCCATTGTTCTTTCCTGGATGACAGTTGTTCCTAAGTGCTCGGTCCAATTTCCTAAGTTGCAAGTATCTCGACGGGATTTAACTAGAAGATTTGAAAAGTTCCGCTGTAACACAATTTTTTTGGTTTTGGAACAGGAGTCTTCTATTGTGGCCCATCAGCACTAGCAGGGGAGTTGCAGAGTTTGTGCACCAAACTCTCCTTCAAGACGACTACTAGATTTGTATTTCACAAAGAAAACTACTAAATTCAAAGTATAACATGTCACCACTAAATTCAAAGTATAACATGTCACCAATTTCAGGTCAGAAAAAGGGCGCTAGCACATAATGTCCAATATGTATTAGTAATCTACATCTCCTCAATTGTCTTTTATTTTCAACGCTTTAATCATCTCCAGGAACCATGCCCAACAAGTTCACCTGCCTTACATTTTCCCGTGTCAATAAACAGGCGAAGAACATCACTACTAAACAAGAGGAGAATCAAAAAGGTAAAACAAAAGGCGGGGAAAGTTTGATGGATGTTTAGAGAAAGCTTTGAGCTACTTCTTGGTTACTTTCATTATGCATTATCCAGGCTTGAGTGGGAGCTAAAAACAGTGTCTTTCCACTCCTAGATATCTTAACACACCTCGCTGAAAATCATAACTCGAAAAGAATTAAGTACTGCAAGATTTACATGAATTTTGAAATTTCCCGAGAAATTTAACATCCGATGTTAAGGCACAAAAGTTGAAAATAAATAAAACAAGAATCATCTGATAACCAGCCATCTTCACATGATTTTTCGAAAGAGAAAGTATAATGCTGAGTTGATTTATCAAGCAACGCTGAACAAAATACATCCTCAATAAGTAGCACCAAAAATTTCCAAAAGAACGTTTATGATCTTATTTCCTTAATATCAGGGAGCAGCAAGTTTTCCCCATTAACCCTTTAGTGCTGCTGCTCCTGATATAATCTCGATCAGTTCAGTTGTGATAGATGCTTGACGAGTCCTGTTAAACAAAACAAATATCATGGAAATCAATAACAAGCGCAACAAAATTAAAGAAAATATACTATTGCATGATACTAATTGACCCGCAGTCCAAAATGTATGGTAGACCAAAATTATTGTAACAGAACATGAAGCAAAAGAAAATCACTTTTCCGACTGCAAAAATGATAAGAACGGGGAGTGCAAATGGGGAGAGAAAGAGAGAGAGAGAGAGAGAGACTTGTTGTAAGTGAGCGTCAGTCGATCAAGCATATCGCCAGCATTTCTGCTTGAGCTATCCATGGCAGACATCCTAGCCCCTTGCTCACTGCAAGCATTCTCCAGAACTGCATTGAACATGACCTGGATAGAATACCAAACATTGTTATCATGCTGATTGCTTTAAAAATGCAGCACAGTCCCCAGGACAGCTTACAGAAAGGATTTAGTTGAGGCTTACACAAGAAAATTGGAACTCGGCAAGATTCTGAAGTATTTCACCCTTTGTTTCACCGCCTTCAATCTCATAGGAGTCAAGTTCACCAAGCTTTCCACCAGATTCAGATTCTTTCTCCACAACCTACATCATTATTAGCGAAAACACAACATGAATACAACTAATGAAATCAATCACTTCAACTTATTTGATGCTAGATTATAATCACCTCGGGAGATAATACGGTTGCAATGGTGGGAAGAAATGAAACCACCGACTGAAACTTGTTGAAGACAATCCTTAGAGCATCATACTCCACATTCTTTAAGATGTCATCCGCAAGGACAGCAACCTAAAAGCACAACGGTTTGAAGCACACAGAGGTGAGAATGTTCACCGAGTACCTTTGAATTGCATTGTATCTTCAAAGCCTGCATCTCCCACGCAACTTTAAGAAATTTTAAGTGCCATGATAAGATGACAACATAAAGAATCCTTCGCAAGCAGAAACCAAATATATCTTTTAAGAGTATTCTTCAGAATAACTTGGGACTATAGAGTTTTGTATTCACATATATTATTTTCCTATTTAAGAATCGGAAACAGTTGAAAACGACTACTTTCCAATTTTCCATAATTAAGCATCAAAAACATGCTTTTCAAATGTGCTTCGCAATATACTAAATTGTCTCCCTTATTTTTCACCCTAGGAAACAGTAATTTTCACACAATTTATAATTTATCTGATTTGGAAAAATTTTTTTGATAGAGATAAAAAAAATGATTGTCGTTAATTTATGCATTTATTTTTGCATCATGATATATATAAATATACAAACACAGAGACATATAAGGTATGCTTATTGTTTAACATAATATCTGAAGGCTGTAGTACAAATAATTATAGAATATGTGAATTACGTTGCTAAAATGAAAAACTAGTTTTCACCGTAAAGCAGTTTAAAATTACATTCTCTTAGTTTTCACTGTAAAGCAGTTGAAAATTACACTCTCTTTTCCTACTTTTTCTGCAGAAAAGGAGAATTGGAAGCAAATACCAAGGAAATTGAGGATTGGAAACTCAAATAAAAAAAAAGAAGTCCGCAAGTAAACAGCGAAGGATGTCTTTGCCTCACTAGCCTAAACTTGTGATGCACAATTAAGCGCACAAATACGAATCGTGATTCAACAGAAGATCCTTCTTTTGTTTAACACAAATCCAAACAACTCAACAGACTTACCTGGGTATAATTAAGAGGATTCTTCTGCAACTCGGTGATTATTATCTCAATATCTTTCTTTGAGTCACGGACCAATTGAGCCTTTGCTTTCTCTCCCAATATGACATATTTTGTTTCTTTCTCAGGACCTGCGGTAGCACAATAAGCCAATCAAAACACATAAATCTCAGTGCATAAATTCTAAGAATCGAGCTCAAAATAATGCCTACCTGAAACCAACTTGTTCAAACCCCTGCTTATCTTGACTGCAGTAGAGTTAATTCCACCACATAGACCTTTGTCCGAAGAAATAGTAACAATGACATTCTTCTTCACATCAACGCCTAACCAATATAACAAAGACGATTACAAATAAATAGAAGAGTAAAACAAAATCAATTAAGCGCATAATTGTGAGTGAATAAAAGAATTTAGTAGTCAGGAGAACCATTAGCAAGTGAACAAACATCATAAGCATTTGAAAACATAAGTTTTCTAATATCCTTACCCTTTATCAAAGCCAAACTTTAACCATATTACTTGGTTTAATCTATGGTCAATGGAGGGCTATACTTTGTATCAAGTCACATAAGCTATTCTAATAGGAAATTAAACAACCCAAAATTCACATTGCTAATAAGAACCATAAAGATCCAATTGATCTTAAATTACAAATCATGAAAACAGTGAACAGACATAGAAGATCAGTAATCCAATTTCACTTTCACATTAAAAACTACCTATACAATGTGTTAACGTTGATTAACCAACCAGAACAATTATATACATGCATATGAACAGTACAAGGCACCAATGACGTGCCAAAATATAATCTACAACAATGAAGAAGTTCTTGATGGATTGGAAAGGAAAAGATGGCGTACTATGTAAAGTTTGCTAATTTTAACATGAACACCTCAGAACTTGACCAGTGACCTGACCAGGTTATATTTTACATACTTGGAGAGTCGCCAAGAAGTGCAGTAAATGGCTGCCAAAGGCCACGGGAATTTTCAGCTTTGGTCTGAATTGCTCGTAATTTAGAGGCTGCAACCATCTTCATTGCCTTAGTAATTTTCTGAATGTTCTTGATACTCTTCATGCGATTTCGGACTGCATAAGATAAATCAATCATAATTTATCCATATTCAAAGAGATTTATTAGGATTATGCAAAAGACTGCAAGTCTTTCAAAAAACAAAGGAATTAGGAGATAGAAAGGAAGCCATTAATACCAACTTGGGTAGAGATATTGCGCACCCCAACAGAGGCCTGTTCCCTATACACCACAAACCACTTTTGAGAATTAAAAGTGTAGAAGAATACATAAAGTTACGTAATAGAAAGAGCTTGGAAATGATAGTGCGGCATGAGCCTAAAAACAATCGTGATGTGGCTAGGTACACTCAATTTGTAACAGTACACATATTTCAAGATTATAGCTTGTAGTTTGCAGTAATAGCATGCCAAGAGTGGTTTCAGCTAAACTCGTCAACAGTTTTTATATAACATTCCATTTCAAAGGCTAATACTCATAAAACAGTACTGGATACCGCTGACCAAAGACAATAATTTTACAAAGGAAACACCAATTGAATGTCAAAAGCTAACTCCCATGAACATAATTTTTCATTCAATCTCGAAATTATCGAAAAGAAAACCCGAATACACCAATCCATCATCTGGAACCAGTAAAACTTACTTCAAACTCCATTCTCAAAACACGACAATCAACATTCAACTTCAAGATTCTTCTTTTCCCCGTATTCCAAACAAACAGATACAGAGAAGCACATAATCACATAAAAATGGCAACACACAACACCAACCAACAATGTTCGGCCAACCACATAACGAGGAACAAACATTAAAGAAATAGAAATGAAAAACAAATGGACACAAATCCCAATCCATATTTCATCAGAACCCAGGGAAATGTAGAAATTGGGAAGGGATGGAATCGTACTCGGGGATGAGATAAGATCGGGGAGCAGCGGCGATTGGATGGGGATTTGATAAAGGCACGGCAGCAAATCGTCGGACTTCGCGTCGGAGAGCAGCCATCGCCATCGATGAAGAAGATGATGAGAAAAACCCTTGCAAGCTGGGTTAGGGAATAGCGATAGCGTTTGATTCAGGTTTTTCCGTTCAGTTGATTGCGGTTGGCATGGCGATGGATGTTTCAGCGGCGTCGTTTTGACCTTGTTTGTTGTATCGATCAAGTTTGTAAAATTAATAAATGTCAAAACTCAAAATTATAAATTTAACCTCGACGCTTTCACATGAATTTAAATTACAGTTTTAAATTAAACTTTAACATTTCATAAACATTCAAATAAAATTTTTCACACAAAAAATGTAAAAAATATATGATTCTTTCAATCTTTTGCCTTATCATTGATAATATAGTATTTTTAATTTATTTATAATTTCACAATGTTATATTTGCATCGTGTAGTTTCGTAAAACTCTTTTTTATAAAATATTTAAAATTGAGTTTAGGTTTAGGGTTTAGGCCTAAAGCCCATGAAGTCCATACTAAGCTTGATTAAATAATTTTAATTTTTAAAAATAAAATTGATGTTATTTTCTTTTAAAATTTTAAGCTTTAGGTCAAACTGGACTAAACAAGAGCTCGAGTTCAACCCAAAACTTAATCAATTCAGGCAATGTAATTGCATATTCAAAACTATACCCTCTAATCTTCGCTAAGTTAATCCTTGTCTGTTTAGAACGCTTCCCTTTCTATAAATAACTCAATGAGAAGTTGAAAATGCTTAAGTTTATTTCTGTTATCTACACCAATTTCCTTATTCAAATAAAGACAATCTTAGTCAGTTATAAAACTTTCAAAACTGTTGTCTATTGGTACTAGCATTTAACATCAAAATGATGAATATGCAATATTACATTCTGGGTTTAGTTATTTCTTGATCCATTTAACTATGCGCAT
>JANQBM010000007.1:14741525-14761862 GCA_025594535.1 Erythroxylum domingense | reverse complement strand
ATTTAACATCAAAATGATGAATATGCAATATTACATTCTGGGTTTAGTTATTTCTTGATCCATTTAACTATGCGCATATTCTTGGATGAAACAAAACATCCAAAGTTGTCAATAATTAGTTATTTAATTCCTTTTTATAAGTCTGAATCATAGTGTTTAGGTATCACCATAGTATATTATATGTTTTAAGAACTTTTTCTATTGTTATCATGTTTTGTTGAAAACTAAAGCTACAGTTATTTATAATGTGGATATTGGTAAATTTTGAACCTCATTATAGTGGCATGTTGGAAAGAAATGACAACAACAAACAAGTTAGGACAAGATCAAAAGGAAGAAGGATACAGGTATTGATAAACTTAACATGCTAGTTTTAAAAGGAGTGTCAAAAGATGAAGGATATAGAGTAGTCTCTATGTTTTACAAATTTCCTAAAGATTTGATGAGATGTGTAAAAGAGTTAATCTTACACTATGATAAGTAAATGTTGTCAATACCTAACCACACGTAAGAATTTATTCTTAAACCATGATATGTACATGTTGTCAATACCTAACCACACACAAGAATTGAACTACCACAACGATAAAATCTATTATAAGCCGATGAGAATCCAATAATAAATAGTGAAGAATATGATTCTGATATCGACAATGAATGTGAAACTAATACACAATAGAATATGAGTATGAAAGAAAAAGGGTTGTGTAAAATTTAGGTGGAACAATATGAAGACAATTTCATTGTTATGCCATTGAGTAAATATGGAGATGGTTTAGTTGAAAATATGATATATGTATCTAATGATGAAGAATATGTTATCACAAGAGAAAATAATAAGAAATGTTCCAAGAAGGTAAATAGTGGGTTTGAATATGACAATAACATGGATAGGGTTGGAAGTAATGGACAAGATTATCATAAAAGGTTATTTATTCAAAAAATTCATAAATACAAGAAGAAAGTTCACATAGTTGATGTAGCAAATATAAGGATAGTGACGTTCAAGTTTAATCACTAGTTTATAGTGATGACAGATGATATAAGGCATCTACTATAAGGAAGAAATATATTATGTTTAATCAAATAGTGGATATGAATGATTTTTCAGTTTGAAATTGGCATGAAGTTTAAAGACAAGATGTAGTTTAGCGAAACAATCATATTAAGGTTGTTTGTAAGCCATAATGTTCATTTAGGGTATATGCTAATCGGATTGAAATTGAAAAATATTTGCTATTAAGATATTATAAAAAAAAGTATAATTGCAGGAAAGTGCAAAGAAATAAGCAAGCCAGTAAGAAATGGATAGCAAATGGATTTTGACACATGTATAGGAGGAATTTGAATTAGCTAACTAATGAGAATGGATGATCTCTAGAGAAAGTGTGGGTTACGGATGACTAAATCCTAATGTTATGGGGATAAATAGGAAGCTATTGTAATGCTATGAGGATCTATAGAATGGTAGGAAGCTATATTGATGCTACGAGAATCTATAGAATGTTATTATGACAAGTTATTATCTATCGATAAAAGTTACAATGGACCAAAAAAGATGAGAAATTCATTATTCAATCTAAACTTTATGAAAAGTCCGAATAGTCAATGTTTAAGAGGTTTTATATAGGATTTAGTGCATTAAAGTATGGTTCTTTTAGTGACTATAGAAAAATAGTTAGACTAGATGGATTTTTTTGAAGATATTCCTTGGAGATACTTTATTAGCTGCAGTTGGTCTTGATGGAAATAATTAGATGTTCCCTATATTATGGGTTGTGGTTGAGGGAGAGAATTACCAATCCTAGTATTGGATTTGGATATTCTAGATAAACATCTAAAAATAAGTGGAAATGTATAGACTTTTGTAAGCAATTAACATGTAACATCCTATTTTCCTATGCTAAGGATTAAAACCCTAAAATACTGTACATGAGAGACATCAATGAGAAAATTAGGAAATGCACTTCATGCTCATGCATAATATAGCATACATACACACATTACAATAATTGTTCATGCACTCATTTGGCATTTTCGGGTATAATTGATATTTAATGTGATTATAATGTGAATTGTGGATTATGTGTCTTGAAAATTGAGTTGGTGTGTATAAGTAGTGATTTAGAATTTTTTGGTGAAATATGGGAACTTTCTGATAATTATGAGTATTTTTGGATTAGGGAAAATGTCAAGTGGCAGAATAATTGATAAATGGTAGTAGAATTAAGTGTCAATAGGTAGTAGAAATTATTGTTAAGAGACAGTAAGGTTTAATGACAAGTTTCATAAAAAATTGGGAGACAATTAGTTTAGGAAATCCGGAGACAAATAGACTAAGAAATTAAGTATTAATTATCATCACAAGAAAGAGATATTAATATAATTTTAAGTGGAAGGTGTCATCATAAATGTCATGACACCCACCAAGTCTTTATAACCCACCTTTTTATGCCCATTTGAAAGATTGTCTCTATTGTCTTTCATTCTTGTCCCACGACACATGCTTCTTTTCTTCATCTTCATCACTTTTCTTCTTTGTATTTTCTTTTTCTTCTTTGCCATATCACGACACTCTCTTCTCCAAGCATCAAAGTTGAACCTTGCTTTCTTCCATCACTAGCTACTTCAAAATTCTTGCTATCTTTCTTCTTGATAAAAACCCAATTATTGTACCTTGGCAAGAAAATGATCGATTGATGCTTGGAAAGCTAGAGTGATTTGAAGACTTTGAAGCTAAACAAGTAAGTGTAAAGCTTTATCCTTCTTAATTTGTTGAATGAAGCATGTATGAAGATAGTTAGGGGTTAAATGATCATGAAATGAGGGTATATATATGCTGAAATGTAAATGAGAAAACTTGGATCTAAATGTCTTATTTTTACATATAAAATGAGTAATGATTCATAAATTGATGTAGTGATGCTTTTGGGTTAAAATGATTATGAGAATGGTGTATAAATAGGTGTAGAAATTTGATTAGTGAATGGATGTTTTTATGCTTTGTATTCTTTATATTAACATGGATTCCTTTGAATGTTATAGAGATAAACTAGAATGAGTTTAAAGCTAAAGGAAAGGCTAGTGTATTGTCTGATAATGAGAAGAAGTAAGATGATAATTTAGAGATAAAGTAAAGTTGGAATTGAAGTTAAGTGTGTGTAGAAAATTTTGACATGTAAATGGATGTTTACTTTTTCTATTTTTTTGGTATAATAATGTGTATCTCTTTGGTTGTTTTAGAGATGAGCAAAAATGAGTTTAAAGTTAAAGAAAAAGAGTACTATGGTGTCTTGAAATGGGAAGAATTAGTGTGATAAGTTAGAGATGAAACGAAGGTGATAAAGGGAGTTGAACATGTGCAGAAATTTATGATGAATGTGTATAAGTTTAAATGTTATGTTTTTGGGTTGATGACTAAACATAGATTATGATTTGGGTGTAAATGATATTGAGATGAAATGAAAGTGAGAATGAAGGGGAAATAATGAGGAAAATAAGTTAGAAATGATAGATATGCATAAGATGGGTTAAAAGTAACTTGTAGGAGTTAGAAATCTAGAAATTGGCCGGTAAATGTTTGTTCGGCGGACATTCTCTGGAATTCTACCATTCCAGCTCCGTTTATGTCCGTTTGGAGGGACACAAGTCCGCTGGGCAGACATTCTCAGAACACTTACATAAATGTGCAATTTTGACTCTGTAGACGGCAAAATCTCTCTTTGGAGTCTTCACGGAAGTTATAGAACTCAAAGTCCTCTTCAAAACTGTACTTGAATGACCTTAATATGACATCTATAGTGAAAGTTATGCCTATTGTCCCAAATCATGTATATATATAAATTGAGGACTTATCAATGCTTTCCTATGTTACATTTAGGCTTGAAAGGAGCTTGAAATGTACTTAGTTTGATGTGAAAATAAGAGATAAAAATAAGTGATATGTTTAGGGTGACGATTGAGGATATAAACATAAGAATGGATTGTCGTATATTAAGTGTTCAAATATAGAATTTTGGGATGTTATGAGAATGAAGGTGAACCTATGATGGCTAATGAGATTCCATTAAGATGAATGATGAGTATTAAGTAAAGATGAATGATAAATGAGATATTTTGTGATCTTAGGAAGTTAAAAAAGAAATGATGAATGATTGAATTATGTTATTTGAATGACCAAGTTCTTTGAGGTAGAAACCTAGAGTAAGCTTGACACACACAAATCATATTGTTAAAAAAACAAGTGATGTGATTAAGGATAAATACCCAGAATAGTCAACATGAACATGCATTATACATTACACATATACATATTTGTATAATTGAATGTTTACATGATTACACAATTAGTAATGTGTGTACAATGAGTATTGCATGAAGTTGATACACATGATTGAATGTCGACACCCAGACATTTCTGGGGCATGAAAGCTAATGCTAATCTAGAGCGTACTGTGAGTCGACCTATATGGCCTCATTTTCATTGTTTGTTCTATTTTAAAATTTTGTAATGAATTATGTGATGTGAATGTGTTGTTTTCAGACAATAAATGTCCAAGGCGTTTGATGCATGTAAAAATCATTGGAAGTGCTCCTTGAAAGTGAATTTGACTGAATAAGTGATTCTCAACTTAAATGTTGAATGCTAGACCAAGGTTCGATGATAAATGTGAATGAGAATGTGAACGTGAACGTGAATATGAAAGTGTAAAATTGAGCACAATTGATTGACTGAATACATGTGATGCATTTCATTACATAAATGCATGACAACATAAAGGTTGTTGTGACCAGAGTAGCCACCTAAAAAGAGCTCAAAGTTCATAAAGTGCAAAAGAGCTTAAAACTCAAAATGTGGTAAGAGCCTCTGGCTCACTATGTAAAATTAGCCTTGTATCCCCAACGGATAAGGGATAGTTATTAATGAGCCCGGTATCAACAATGGATACAAGACAGTTACAGGCACTCGGTCACAACAATAACAATTGAAAGTGAGTTTCATGAGCATTGCATATGCATTTGATATTTATGATTTAAATGATTGAAATAAATGGTTTGAATGATTTCTGATGTGAAATATGAATTAAGTGAATATGAGGTGTATGTTATTTAACATGTTGATTAGGGAAATAATGTGAATTACGTGATCAATGAATTGGTGTGTTATGTGATTGAGTAAGCCATCAAGGATGATCCACTCACTGAGTTCGCAAAACTTACCCCAAAATTTGCAACATATTTTTCAGGCTCAGAGGAGACACCCAGTTAGACCAACTGGAGTCTAATCACTAAATTTGATTAAGAGATAGAGGTTGGGATCGGTTGGAATTTACATACGTTTTTTGTTATTTTTATATTAAAGTATGTATTTTGCAAATACTGTACCATGTGTATGTGAATAATTATGATATGTAATGACTTTATTTACCATGTGTATGTGAATAATTATGATATGTAATGACTTTATGACTGAAAGTGTTTCGAATTTGTAAAGGGGCCAAATGATTACTAAAATTCTGTAATGTGTATATTGTTTGTGACAATTGTGATTGAAATTGTTATAAATAGAATGGGTCATTAATGATTATTGTTTTTTTGAAAAATGAGTGTGATGTTTAAGAAAAAAATTATAATGAGTTTTGTTTGACCGTTCTAGCATGCCTCTTTCACAGGGTATATGTCCGAATGTCCACGGGATGTACGTATATGTGCTCGATGGAAGTGGGGTGCTACACAACAAAAAGTAACCTTTAAGTATTCATGCATGCAATGTTCATTTCTTTATGTGCTTTAAATTCTTCTACTTACAATTCTTCTTCTTTTTTGGGTTATTATGGTTTAATAGATGCATTAAAGAATATTTTCCTAGAAGCTTAGGGTAGAAAATTTTCTGACATGTCTATGTAAATTGGTTTAGACTTTATAAAGGTCACACATATGAGAGTTTATTTTGACAAACGATAAGTTGAACAACAAAAATGGAAATTGATGAGATCATGGAGCAAGTGAAGAATATATTAAAGAAGTCTTATGATGATTTCAAAGTAAGGAAACTAGAGACTTTTGTGAAGACATTTGTGAGTACAAGACCAAAGTGTAAAATAGTTCATAATAACATATCAAAGGTTCTAATGGATTCATTTATAAAGCTCATAAAAGAAGCTTGATCAATATATTTGAGTATATTCAAGTTACGTTAGTGACTTGAATTCATGAAAAAAGCATATGATGCTCAAATACATTGATAATATATGCTCAAAAGTGAAGAAAAAGAAAGATGTGGTATAATAAGAAGTAAAGCACTATATCACCAAGATTAATGAAAGTTTAAAGTTTGAAGTCACGCATTTTGTAAACAAGTTAATTATTCATTTACAAGCACCAACTTGTCGATGTGGACTTTGGGATTTAACAATAATCATTTGTATTCATGCAATGGCTAATATATCATATTACAGGAAGGATACCAATGTTTATGTGAGCTAACACTACAAGTATGAATGTTATTTAAAGATTTATTGGTATGCTATGAAACTCATTAGCAGTCCAAAACTTTGGTTGAAGATTCAAAACCTGCAACCTATATTACCTTTTTTGGTTAAGAAGATGCCTAGAAGACCCAAAAAAGCTAGACAAAGGGATAAAAATGAAGAACAATATCATCTTAATAAATTGAGCAATAAGAGTAGTTATGAGATGCCATCATTGTTGTAAAGTTAGTTACAATAATAGAATAAGGATCAACCTTCAAGCCATCCTGAAATTGTTAAAGCAATTATAAATTTTTTCTACCATCATCTTAAATACAACTTAAATATTAAATTGGTCATTACAAAGTCCATACGTTTAATGTTATGAAAAAGAGGAGGGTCATAAAAAAGTTAAGTCCTACATATAATAGTGGTGGTTTTTCAATTAGAAAACCTACACAATTAGAAATTCGAAGTTTAAATACCGCATCGTCTATCTTAAAAAGGGAAAAGAGGGTGGTCAATGAATATTAACCTTTAATTTTTTATGTAACTTGCACCAAATTGTTTAACAACATAACTATTTATATTTTTATTAGCAATTGTAGGATATAAAGCAGCATTTGAAGAACTTAGTGGGAACACTTATTTTATGATTTGTCACTTAATTACGTTTTATATTGATTATGTGCAATTATATTGTAAGTCCTAACATTGTGTTTTTTAGTATGATGTTTCATAGATGGTGGTCATCAATTTGAAGTACTTCGAACCTCTAGGAAATAATTGAAAACAGCTCAAACTTCTCAAAATTAAACTTCAATACAACTCAAACCAGGAGGAGGATCAAATTAAGGGCAAAGATCAACTAAAATAAATCTCTTGCTAATAGTGAATCTATTGCAAATTGAACCATTTATTGACGAATTTGGATATTGTGTTTGTTATGATTTAGTTGAGAACTGGACATTGTTTTTGTTATGCTTTAGTTGAGTTTATGATTTAGTTAAGAATTTGAACATTGTGCTTTTGTATAGTCTCTAAAATGGTTTCATGTTTCTAGAACTAATGAAATAGTTCTTTAATTGTGTTCATCTATCATTTTTTTCTTTGTTCTACTTCAAATTTAGAATATGTTCTTGTTTTATTGCAAAGAGCTTTACTTATTAACAATGTAAAGCATTCTTGATTTAGCTCATGATGGCTTTCTTATGCTCAACTATAATTCATTTTTCATTCTTCTTTGTTCTACTTCAACTTTAAGTTTTTGAACTACTTCAATGTAAATGAGGATGACTAGTATGTGATTAAGGAGAGTATTGAGCAATATTTGAATTAAAAAAAGGGTGAATTGGAGAATCGATGTAATTAACCAAGTGAAATCTAAAGTATCAAGAATTCTAAGCAAAGATATATATAAATCTATTAACAAGCAAGACATCTCCAAAATTTTGAGACATAATCTCATATAGATTTAACTCATGTTCCACTATGAATTTAAGCTAACAATAAAAAAAGTATGTAATAATGTTTTTAATTGTAAGTGGATTAAATAGAGCATTGCAAAATTCAGCTTTAAAGAGAGAAAGTTATGGTAAAGATTGAAATTTTATAAAATGAAGTAAAGCAAAAAGTTGAAACAATACAAAAAAGATAATCTTAGGTCACTCATTCCCACAAATTGTTTACATAAATAGTTTAATGGTACATTGCCTATCAATCACTCTAAAAACTTACTAGACATCATAAAATATGTTAATATTAAAGTTAGGTACATTAGATGGCCAAGATATATAGTTAATTGAGACCAAATGAAAAAAAAATCCTATTTCTTTCAATCGAATAAAAACAAATGATTTATAATTCAAAAATAGGATTTTGCTTATTTATTTATATCTTTATTTAATTTATATATTTATTTATATTTAACATTTAAATAGAATATATGTATACTAATATATTATAGTATTGTTAGTATGCTAGTTTTCATCTTCCTTGTAAAGTCGGCCCTCAGGAAAATAAAAACATACAAATATTGCAATTATAAAAATTGCGCTATATAAAAAAGTTCACCTTTTATGAACAATAATGAATCATAAGACAAAACTCCTATCCTAACACACAAAAGATGTCTAATATAATTTTTTATAGTAACAAATCTTCAACTCATTTATGAATACAAATATCTATAAGATACCTATAATTTGAATGTTTTAAAAGTTTTTTAATGATAATATCATCATTAAAACTATAATTGAAATACCCACTTTTGTATTGATATAGTAATAAAAATATTAACCAATATTAGGTTTACATTGATATCCGTAACTTCATTTTGTCATTACAAATGAAGCACTTAATATAGGGAATTTGAAATATAAATATGGATCATGATAACGACTAAAATGAAATAAAATCAATATATCATAAATAGTAGCGATAGAAAATAATAATATTATTGTATTTTTGAACATAATAATTTCTCTAAAAAATTTGAGAATATATCCTTCTGGCTTGTTAAGTTGTCAAGACAGCAATAAGCAACATTCTTGATTAACGACACATTTACAATCTTCCTATGTCAAGTATATACCAAATGTATAAGTACTAAAAGCTATATATATTTTATTTTCACCCACATTTTTCTTAATTTTATTACCATATCATTGTATGAATATATTAATCAATAGAAGATGAGAGTCATGAATAATAAAACTAAATTATGGAAAAAGCATAAAGATGTAATAATTAGTGGCAGATTAAACTAAGAGATTATAGTAACTTGCTGCAATATATGATCTGATATATATATATGGTGGATAACTGTTTTCACCTGCCTCTCTTCACAATTTTCCCACTTTGATCTCAATTTGTAGCTTATTTATCATTGCTCGGTCTTTTTTTCCATACTCTCTCTTGGAGTTTATAAATGAATTGTTCATAAAACTAATAATGGTGATCGTTTGATGTATAAATTGCAGACATATAATTCATTTCTTTTTGTGCATAAGAAGGCACTTAAGTTACCTCCACTACTTGGGCAAATTGATGAATGATATTATGTAAGGATGCCATAAACTCAAAAGCAAAATGAAGATCATTTTGTCATATATCTAGGCTATTTAAATCTTTGAAGAAATCCTCTAAACAATAATAGAAGATAAAATTCGAGCATTTTATAGTGAAAAGCAGTTAAGGTCAAAGCCCTAATTCCCATTTCCTATTCTCGAAAGGACAATATCATATTGTGAAACCAATCTTGGTTGTATAGCTTAATGGTACATTCTTTAAATTGCTCAACTTGTAATGCTTGTATTTTAAGAGAAATGAGATATAGTTGGTCGAGTTGTCGAAGCCCCCAAAATAATTCCAATTCTTCAAACATCTTGTAGTAGTCGTAGAACTAGGTTGAATCTCTAGAGAACTAAACACTAGTTTCTTAATTTCAAGCAATAAACTTAATGGGGGGTTTTTTTGATTAAATAACTGATTAACTAAAATTAAGACGAAAACAAATTAAATCAACTGAATTTAAAAATGAAAAAGTCAAAATTACCAAACTCTGATTCAAGGGAAATATCTCATCTAGTTGTAACATTGATCATTGGTTTAAAAAAATATTTTCACAATTCAAGCAGTTAATCTGAAACATATTAGGATAACCATAGTAAGTCTCAAATTTTCCTAAATTAATTGATTCAAACTCAGCATCCAAACCAAAACTTATCATTTGTTAACTGGGTATGATAGCATTTTATATCAAATAAATGATAGCAATAAGCTTCGTGAAAAAGACTAAACCGTAAATTAGATAATCGAGATAGCTACAACTATTCAATTTAATTTTCTTATTTATCATAAGTTAAATATAAAAATTCATAACTATTAATTTGCTACTTGTACCAATCTTTCATGAAAATTACAGATCATTGAATTCCTGGATAGTGATAAAATAATCAATACTAAATTAAATTGTCAAATTAACGAATATCAATCATTTATGAAATATGAGAACACAAAAGAAGAAATACTTGACTTAAAACGTGAATAAAAGTTTGAAACACAAAACGTCACAAGTTACAATCAATGTATTGAATTCCTTTGAATTAGAAAGATTGAGTTTAGTCACACATAGTGACAAGCCCCTATCCTGTAATGACTAGGTAACCTGCCTGGTATTCCACAGTGACTCTCTAGTACATATTCGAGTCAGCTGGACAATTCCCATGAAGCTAAGACTATTGCCTTTGTTAAAGAAAAGCTTTTCAATTCACAATAAGAAATGTAAACAGTGGAGTTTTGTTTTTCAGTTTATTAAAAATTTCAGTAGCACAACGACTATATTTTGATATCCCAAAAATTTCAAAGTCCATGTAAAAGTTTAAAACACTTATATTATTACATTAATTTCTTAATTTCAAATTGTGGACTTCAAATCCACTCACATGCAGTCTCAAATAGTTACATCAATAAACTTTGAAAAGCTAAAACAACATCATGCATCCCATTAAAAAACCTTTATACACATCCATTCTTTATACAAATGTACTTTGTAAAACATGTTCAAAGATATGCAACAATTTTAAAAAATATGTATAAGGCAAAATAAAAGTGCCTACATAGCAGCACTTGACGAAGTTGACTACTCGAGAGGTGGAGTCCCTGCTCCTGAGGCCCTTGAGCGTCTACCTGGGAGGTTTTATTTAAAAGTAGAAAATAAAGGGCGAGCTAAATGAGCTCAGTAAGTGTTATTGGTTTCCAATAAAAAACATTTATACAAACATTAACCTCCATAAAAGAAAACAATTTCTTTTCATTTCAAGTAATAACCAATGCTCTTACAAAACACATTCTTTTCTTTTCGTAAGATAAAT
The DNA here is from genome assembly GCA_025594535.1 of Erythroxylum domingense. Taxonomy (NCBI): domain Eukaryota; kingdom Viridiplantae; phylum Streptophyta; class Magnoliopsida; order Malpighiales; family Erythroxylaceae; genus Erythroxylum; species Erythroxylum domingense. The sequence continues at coordinate 14,750,518 of JANQBM010000007.1, read as the reverse complement.
GCAAACATATATATTTTTCTGAGATCAAGTTCCACTTTTCTTATAAAGTAAACAGTGATGGCAAACAATAATTTTATGAATTTTCTTTTTAAAACATAGCATATCACTAATTTTCTTTGCCATACGGTACCCTTAAGTGTAAGCCACGGAGTTAATTTTGCATCGCTTACTTGTTGCTAGTTAACCTCTATATATTAATTGTTATGAAGCTAGTTCTGCACCATAACGATGCTAGCACTACATATAAATTAATGGTTATAGAGCTGCTTCTACATCGCTTACCCGTAATAGTGCTAGCATAATATATACTCCATACGTGCAGAGGGCGACTCACAGGACATACTAACAGACACAAAACCACCCATGTTATTGACAGACACCCCCCAAACATCGCCATACATGTTAGGACATACTCTGATCGATATAATTGTATGTATAAAGACCTAACAGCATACCATAGGCTAAATCACAATTAATACATAAGCACGTCTCATTTCAATACCAATTCAAAACATATTCAAAATCCATTTATATGTCAATTCAAAGATATGCACATCCCATTAGTTTCCAAGTGTATCCAAAACTCAATTCAATGTTAAATCAAAGCATATGTAAACATCATGAAGATTAACTTTTAAATTCTAGTAGTAGCATTAATGAAATTATTCATAATATACTTTTTATAGTAAGGTAAAAACCATATTTACAAAAATCAATTTAAAGGTGCACTCACTATTTATCATTTATCGTTAACCACCCTCCCATGGTTGGTGCTTTTCCTTTATACATGTTGCCTTCTTTCCATTTAAATAACAGATATACCTACTGTTTTCCTTACATTGAACCATTGAACTATATACAACAAACATGCTATCATTGAATAGCCATTAAGCCATATATATAGAATCTACATGCTGCCAATTAATTCCCATTGAATAACATTCATAAGACATGGATGTATATGTTGTTTTCCTCCCCATTTACCATTTTGTTTTTCTCTTCATTTAACCATACCTCCACTTGTTCCTTAATTTTCACATATCAAACGTTTAAATTAGGTTCTGAAGTCTATATACATTTGTTCTCCTATGCCTCTAGTTTCTATATCATTAAAAATCATGCCATTTTACCTTCTAAATTATGAAACACGTACCAAATATCACAAGTTGCTTCAACACAGGGACAGTATCAAGTTACCATAATCAATCTAAATTTTTAATATCATTTAGTTAGAATTAGGTCTAGATCTCTCTAGATATTTTTAGTACTATATCTTAGGTTTCATTTATAGTTAGAGTCACCCAATTTGGAGTTATGTAGACTAAGTTATGGCTAAAACACTAAGACTATTCAAGGAAACTCAGAATCTTAATATAAAATTTCACTAAACATAGTTAGGAAAAATTACCACTTTCTTCAAATCATGCTCAAACTTTCATGCAATTCATAAGGAAATTCATATTTCCAGCTTAAGCATTTATGTGACCAGCTAAAGAGGATGGACAAGAGTGGTTTAACATACCTAAAATCAGATGGTAGCATGCTGCCCATCTTTTCCCTGTATGTAGTTGGCGTTGATGGAGGGGTTGTCTACGGTTGGAGGCTTAAACAACATGCTGAATTTATTTCCCAAAGACAGTAACTTGGAAGACCTATGTGTGAAGGGAGTAGCTTTAATTAATTAACATCAATTCTTATCCAAGGAATAAGTGAAGCTTCAGTCGAATAAAGGTGGAGCAGCTCCTCCATCATCTTGTATAAGCTACACATTGTTGGAAGTTGTCCAACACGTTGCTAGCTTAATTTCCAATAGTTGTCCATTGTTTAAACTCTCAGCATCTTCGTTTAATCATGTTCCCTAAATATAACAAATTGTTTTGATTTTGTTACACCAAAATGTCTTATGTCCATACCATGAATTGGTCTATCATGTAATGAATTTTATGTCCCTCACATCTACTGCTTCATAAACATGACAGCATAAGATTTTCATGCATTCTTGTTCTAAAATAATAAGAAATTCTTCATGTACATGAAAACTACCACTTAAGGCCCATTCACATGTACATGTATTATTTCTTGTCCAAAATAATTAAGTGGCTTAAGAAAAATTTGTCCAATTTTGGTAAAAATTTCGTGTCCACTTAATAACATGTTACACCTAAATATATCAACATATAGTTTAGATCGATTTACTTTAAGTATCCATAACTATGACTGATTCTTATGTTCTTATATTTCAGCCCAAGAATGCTGCAAATTTACTCCATAATAATTTAAATCAAGGTCAACTTTGATCTATTATAAATCCATTTGATTGAATTTATTTTTGGTCCATTTCCATATCAGTCAACTCTAATATTTTTCTACTATCATTTAAATTTAGTACTTGTCATTCAAGGTTGGGTTCCTAATTCACCTTTTAGTGAAAATAAAATTTACATTCACCTGAAAACATCATTCAAACAAAATGAAATTTTATAGACACGTGAAAAGATAAGTTTGGGGTTTTACAATTACCCCTTTTAATAAAAATTTCGTCCTCGTAATTTAACCAAGTGTACAATGACATGCTCAAAATAAATGGGGATTTAATGCACGCATTTGGTCCTCAGGATCCCATATCGCTTCTTCTACTACATGATTCCTTCACAACACTCTAACTAAAGAAATAATCTTATTACTTAGGACCTGGTCTCTGCGATCAATAATTTGCATCGGTTCTTCTTCGAAAGTCAAATATTCCTTTAAATTCACTGATTGCTTTGTGATTACATGAGATAGATTAGCTAGATATTTGCAAAACATAGACATATGGAAGACATTGTGAATCCTCGCAAGTTCATCTAGTAACTTCAATCGATATGTCACTGATTCAATCTTTTTCGTAACCTCATACAGTCCTATGTAATGTAGACTTAATTTACCATGTTTCCTAAATCTCAATATGCCTTTCCAAAGGGAAATCTTAAGAAATACCTTATCTCCAATTTCAAATGCAAGATCCCTATGAAGATTATCCACATAGCTTTTCTGTCTATCCTGAGCCATCTTTAATTTTTCACAAATAATTTGAACTTTATCTGTTGTCACCTGCACAAGTTCGAGACCTATCAGTTTCCTTTCACCTACCTCATCCCAGCATACTGGAGTTTTGCATTTTCTTCCATAAAGCACCTTATAAGGGGCCATGCTAATGCTAGCCTAATAATTATTATTGTAGGAAAACTCTATCAGTGGTTGGTGTGTGTCCTAACTCCCCTTTGTTAGGTTTGCCATGTATACATGCATCCTATGTATAAGAATGTAGCAAAAGTGTCAGGATCAAAATTTTGACACCATGACAACCTGAAAGAAACATAATCATACATGCATGCATGGATATGTAAAAGAACATTAAATATAAAACTTTTACGTTTTGTTTCTCCTCCTTTCTTATTTCTTCTCCTTTGTTTGGTTGTTGCAAACACCAAACCCTTCCTTAATCACCTAAGAGCATGTAAAGATCAAGAAGAAATAATGTGTAAGGGGGATTTGAAAACCAAACTAGATGAGTTATAGTAGATGCTCAAATGAAAAGAAAGATCAAGACTCTTGTTTCATACACTTTGATTCATGCAACAATTACATAAATTGCAAGAACAAGACTCTTGACACCTCTCTCTCACTCTAGAACTCTTCTAGAGTCCTTATACTCTCATTTAAGTGTGTAAAAAGTGGTTAGAATCTTTTGTACATAAGTGAAGAACTTACTTATGTACTCATTCAACGCTTCAGTCACGATTGTGGCCTATGAGCCACGATCGTGGCCTACTTAAAAATAGTCATACAAACTATATTTTTCATCTGATCTTTTATGCATGTGACCTTTAGGTTTTTGGTTATTTTAGGCACTTGAATTAACTCTTAATTCAAGCAAATCATAAAGGGTTTCATGATGTCAATTTATCGGAATATTAGTGTATTAACACACCAACTCTTCGATAGTTAATTCTCCAACTTATAAACCTATCTATAGACAATTACTGTATAATCCATCCTTTCACCATACTATACCCCACTTGGTTCAGAGTATGGGCTATGTGTCAACTCCCACTAGACTGACTACGACATATCTAGTCTAAGTGATGTTAGTTCTTGTCCTGAGATCTCATTACTCTATATGTCATTAAAGACTCTCTTTATGACACACAATTGCTCTGGATAGAGACTCTTGAGTAATGACCCCGACAAGAGGTCGTGTGTATCATCTCCTTCTATCAAGAGTAGTGAATTCTTTATTGGCTACATAATTACCTTCAAATACCAATAGTTGTACCCAATCACCACCCTAAGAGTGACCTCATCTTGAGGTAACAAGGAATGATGTCAAAGTACAGGATTAGTATCCAAGATATCCTTGAACACCTCAAGTCTAAGAGTATTTGCACCATTGCTATGATGAGAGTGATCATTGAAATTTGATAGATTATCCATCTGATAATCTCATTGTGGGTCATCTGATGTATTTACTACCCTTAGTAAGCATTCACATATTAATTCTAAACATCTCATGCTTACAGTTTGTGAGATCCACCACTTGATCAAATCAAGGAGTATAACATGTGTTAGTCTATCTGGATTAATAATGTCCTATTTTATTAATTCCATGATTACAGATTATTTAGATACTAACATAATTGCACATGATAGGAATCTCATTATCATGATCTCATCATGATTTCCTTCATGCTATGTTTTGTATCATGGACTTCATTAATTCGATTTAAGATCAATATCAATTCATATATAAACGAATATTAAATTAATGAAAAATTTCTTGTGATTTATTAATCAAAATAAAGTTAGTACAAAAGTGCTAAAGGTGATTGCCTTTAGAGCACTATTCTAACAATCTCTCACTTGCACTAAAGTCAATCACCTTTGTATCTAATATCATAGGTGAGTACATAAGAATCAAATTTTATTTTAAGAAGTGGCTTAGTCAAAGGATCAGTGATGTTCTGATTTGTAGGCATTCTCTCTATCTTCACATCACCTCTATCAATTGTCTTCCTGATCAGGTGATATCTCCTGAGTACATGCTTGGAACTCTGATGAGACCTTAGTTCTTTGGCTTGAGCAATAGCCCCATTGTTTTCATAGTACAACAGTATTAGGTCTACTATGCTTGGAACTAATCCAAGTTCCATAACAAACTTCTTGATCCAAACAGCTTCTTTTGCCAATTCCACAACTATAATTTACTCTGACTTAGTCATCGAATCTGCATTCGTCTCTTATTTAGAACTCTTCCAACTGACTACTTCACCATTCAGTGTAAAAACATAACCTGACTGAGATTTGAAGTCATCCTAGTTAGGTTGAAAACTGGCATTCGTATGCTCGCTCACTATAAGATCTCCATTTCCATATATTAAGAATACATCCTTAGTCCTTCTCAAGTACTTTAGGATATTCTTGACAGATACCTAGTGACATTCACCGATATCTGATTGATATCTACTCATAACACTTAGAACATATGATATATCGAGTCTTGTACATAATATAGCATACGTGATTGATCCTATTGTCAAAGCATACGAGATCATACTCTTGTAAGTCCTCTCATCTTTTGTCTTGGGACACATAGATTTCGAGAGTTTTATCCCATGAGTTATAAGAAGAATCCATCTCTTGGATTGCTCTATGCTAAACCTATTTAGCACTTTAACTATGTATATTGATTATAAAAGACCTAGCAACTTCCTTGATCTATCTCTATAGATCTTTATTCCCAATATATAAGTTTCTTCTCCAAGGTCTTTCAAGGAAAAATTCTAGGACAACCAAATTTTGACTGATTACAAACTTGAGACATCATTTTCCATTAGTAATATGTCGTCCATATATAACACAAGGAATATGATAGCACTCCCACTAAGGTTCATTAGGATTTTGTGAGAAACAAAACTCTTTGATTGTCTCATCAAATCGGATGTTCCAACTCCTAGATGCTTGCTTCAATCCATAAATAGATTTTTGAAGCTTGCATACCTTTCTGCCATCTTTAGATATAAAGCCCTTAGGTTGTATGATATACACATCCTTAACTAGGTTTCCATTTAGGAAAGTTGTCTTTACATCCATTTGCCATATTTCATAATCATAATGAGTAGCGATGGCTAGGAGTATTCTAATGGATTTAAGCATGGCTATGGGGCTAAAAGTCTCATCATAGTCAACTCCTTGTCTTTAATGATAACCTTTAGCTACTAGCCTCGCTTTATAGGTAATCGCATTAGCTTCCATGTCGATTTTCTTTTTAAAAATCCACTTGCACCCTATGGGTTTTAACCCTTTGGGTGGGTCAACCAAAGTCTATACTTGGTTTTCATACATGGAATCCATTTTGGACTTCATAGCTGGAAGCCATTTTTTAGAATTTGATCTCTTTAGAGCCTTTTCATAGGTTATAGGCTCATCATCCTCTATGAGCAATACGTCATTGTGTTCGCTTACGAGAAATCCATATCTCTCTGGAACATTGTGTATCCTACTTGACCTAAGAACATTTTGTGTGTCAGAAGGTTCAATTTTTATCTCATCTTTGTAAACAACAATTTTGGGTTCAGGAAATTAATTTGCATCTGTTTGAGCATCATGAACTTTATCAAGTTTAACTTTGCTCCCACTGTCTTCTTTTAGAAAAAACTCTTTCTCTAAAAGGACAGTATGCTTTGAGACAAACACCTTTTGCTAGTATGCTTTGAGACAAACATCTTTTGCTCTAAAACATTACAGAACTGATATCCAATTGTTTCCTTAGGATATCCTATAAATGTATATTTATCATATTTTGTTTCAATTTTGTATGATTGAATCCGCTTCACATAAGTCGGACAATTCCAAACTTTCATTTGAGAAAGTTAGGGCCTTTTGTTAGTCCATATCTCATAAGTAGTAACTTTAACTGCCTTTGAAAGAACTTTGTTTGTTACATAAACAACAGTCTTTAGTGCATAACCTCAAAAGGATTTTGGTAGATTTGCTAAGCCTATCATTGACCTTACCATATCTAACAAAGTTGCAGTGTGTAAGGTGGAGTCCATTGGGGTACTATCCTATTATCTCTGAGATAAGTTAAAAACTTCTCATTTAAGTATTCATCACCTCGATCTGATCGAAGTGTTACGGTGTGTAAGGTGGAGTCCACTGGGATACTATCCCATTATCTCTGAGATAAGTTAGAAACTCATTGTTTAAGTTTTCACCACCTCGATCTAATCAAAGTGTCTTAATACTTCTACTGAGTTGTTTCTCTACTTCATGTCTAAATTGTTTGAACATTTCAAATGCTTCAGACTTATATCTCATTAGATACACATACCCATATCGTGAATAATCATCAATAAAGGTAATGAAGTAGATAAAATCACCTCGGGCATGAATGGATGTTAGACTATATACATCAGAATGTATTAGGTCTAACAACTCATTCATTCGTTCACCCTTTCCTTTAAAAGGTAATTTAATCATCTTGCCTAACAAGTAAGATTCACATGTGTCATATGATTCATAATCAAATGACCCTAAGCTACCACACTTGTGTAGCTTAATCATACGTTTCTCACTTATATAGCTAAGTCGACAATGCCATAAGTAAGATGATTTTAAGTTATCTCGTTTTTGTCTTTTATTGTCGACATTGATATTTAAAATTGGATTACACATATCTAATATGTAAATTCCATTGCACAATGTAGTAATACCATATAACATTTCATTCAACTTAATTGAACAATCATTTCTTAAAAAAGTTAAATGAAATCTCGCTTTATTAAGACATGAAACAGATACAATGTTCATTGTAATAATGGGTACATAAAAGCAATTATCCAAAATTAACTCTAGCCCACTAGGAAGATACAAAACATATGTCCCTATGACTAACGCAGTAACTCTTGCTCCATTTCCCACACCTAGGTCCATCTCTCCCTTCTTAAGCGGTCTACGATTCCTGAGACCCTACATATCAACACATATGTGTGAGCCACATCTAGTATCTAATACCTAATTGTTATGATCAGAAATATTATTAACCTCAATGATAAACAACATACCTGAAGTAGACATGGGGCATCTAATGCCTTCTTCTACTTCAGTAACTCCAAATAGGCTTTGCAGTTTCTCTTCCAATGTCCTTCCTTATTGCAATGGAAGCATATCCCCCTTGAAGTTGTCTCCTTTGCCTTCTTATTGGCTACATCTCCCACTAGCTTCTTAGACTTCTTCTTCTTCTTTTGGTTCTTCTTGCAAGAACCAGAAGAAGAGTCCACCGGCATCACAGTCTTATTGTCTTTCTTGACAGTTTGGTCAGCTATTTTGAACAGATTAATCAGCTTAGATATCGATGTGGATATTTGGTTCATCCAATAGTTAGCACAAACTGTGAATAACTATCGTTCAAACTAGCCAAAATTAAGTCTATACTTAACTCATGATCCATTACAAAACCCAAACCGCCTAACATCTCAATATATCCATACATCTTCAGCGTATATTGCACTGGAGATGATCCCTCAGCCATCTTAGATTGGAAAAGAAACCTCGAGGTCTAGAACCTTTTATATTGAGCTTACTCATCAAACAATTCCCTTAGATGGTAGACTATGGTATGAGCATCCATAGCCTTATGCTGCTTTTGCAGTTCTGGTGACACAGAGGTCAACATTTTACAGCTAGCCAGCTCACTATAAACCAGTAGCTTCTTGTAAGCTTTCTGATCCTCATCATATGCGTCGATAGCAAGGGATCAAGAAGTGGTTCATCTAGTACATATCCTAGTTTCTCAGATTTGAGAACAATTCTCAAATTCCATAGCCAATCCAAGAAGTTTAGTCCCGTGAGTTTGTTGGAATCTAATAGAGAGCATAGGTTCACACTAAATGAAGACATCGTGGCGATTCAATAACCTAGAAGAACGAGAGAAAGTGTTAGAATGTACACTA
>JANQBM010000007.1:14703403-14728539 GCA_025594535.1 Erythroxylum domingense | reverse complement strand
TTCACTATCTTAGCCTCTCTAGGCTATCAGCCTTTTCTTTCTCTCACTAGAAAAAGATTGTGAGCTTTTGTTATAGTAATGTTAGCTCTCTTCTTATCGCACTACAAAATTTCTTTTTTCTAAGTAAGCGCTGTAAGAATTTTCTCTCAGATTGTCTAACTTTCTAACTTGTCTAAGATTGTAGCATCTTCGACTACAACTAATATTTATAGCCTTCGTCTCTAACTGCTTCTTGATCTTTGATAATCACTTCTTGATTCTTGATAACCGCTTCTAGATAACTGTCATTTAGTTGAGTTCTGTAACTAACTCTGACTAAATAACTGTATCGTCTATGTCTTTGCGTCTGTGCTGACTTTGCGTCTGCGTCTACGTTTTGATTTCACGTCTGCGTCTGTATTTTAACTTCGCGTTTACGTCTGCGTCTGCGTTTGTGTCTGTGTTTTAACTTCGTGTCTGCATCTATATTTTAACTTCACGTCTGCATCAGTGTTTTGATTCTGTGTCTGCGTCTGTGTTGTATTTGCGTCTGTATTTCGTCTTTACGTCTATACTGACTTTGCATCTGTGTTTCCTTCTGCGTCTGTGTTGTATTTGCGTCTGCACACTTAACACACTTGTTAAACACGTTCATTTGTTTCTAACATTATTATTATTTGATTGTCATCAAAATTAATCATCGTAAAGTCTTTTTGACTTAACAGTTACAAGTTGTTTTAGTGTGCAAATTCTATATCTTATTTATTGGATTTCATGCTCATAATTTTATAATTTAAGGGGCTGAAATTTGGTAAATAACATGAGTACAAGTTTGTGCACAACTTTAAGCTAATTTAGACATTCAGTTATAGATGTTTTCACCTTGTTTTTGTGGGCTGAATTTTTCTAAACGAATTTTAGTTTGTTTGGAATTACAATCACCTACACTTACTTATTAATGATCTTTATTAGTGAAAACGTTCATTTACATTTGGAATGAAATTTTAATAAACAACACTCCTTGTGGGATTAATTCTTATTTCACCCTATACTAAGTTGTTAATTAACTAATGGTAGAAATAAGATATTAATTTGTATACGCTTGATGACATGTACCAGTTGTGTAGCGAAGTTGGTGGTGCAACAATGGCAATGAAAATGACACTGAATGGAAGATATAGAAGAAAAAGTAGCAATCGATTTTGGGTGTCCACCAAATGTAAAAGAGAAAGAAGCTAAAATAGGGATTTAGGTTTTTTTTTTCTTCTTATTTTGTATTTTCAAATATTACTTTGATAACAAGGAGATCATATTTCACATGTCATCCACGTGGCAAATATATTAACTGACATAGCTAGTCATATTAGCACCATTAACAGAAAGTCTATTCGGTCATTTTTTTAAAAAAATTAAAAGCTTTAGTATTTTATTACTATTTTTAAAGTTCAGATTAAAATTGTAAAATTCAGAAAATTTTGAAAATTTTTTACCCTATTAAATAAAATAATAATAATAAATTTTCATATTTTTTTAGTCTTTCCACTATTCTTTAAGAACGTAACAGGTAAATTATAGGGTATAATAATAATTGCCCAATTATGTATTTTAAGTAAATCACTTAATCAACTAACAACTCAAAACCAGATGGAGATCTTAATTTAATTAGTATTATTACATCCATTATATTTTTACCTTTACCTCATATACTAAAACTTGAATTCATCAAACTTTACATTGACCAAATCTAGTTTTACAATATTGATATAGTGGTAATTGATACATCTATATTAAAAGAGGGTTGCTTATGCTTAAATTTTTTGTAATTTAGTTTTTTATTTTAATTATTATATATTGAATATTATCACATATACCTTTGTGTAATATTCATTAATTATTATACAATTTTCTTTTATCATATTTCATTAATTTTTTATTTATTCATAATCTTAAAATGATGTCGTATAAAATTAATATTATTTTATTTTAAATAAGAGATCAATAATAATTTTAAAAATAAAAATATCAAATTACGATAACCATATATTTATCTTTTTTAAAAATGTGATGAGTAATTCAGTAACTCCAAAATGTCGCTCAAATTAAGTCACTACCCGTTAACTTTGTTCTCAGTTTTAGAAATAGGGAGATCGGATGAAATTATTGAACAATAAAGACAAAACGTGTTTACTATTCAAAGATCTGGAAAGTGCAACATGGTAAGAAGTTTAAACGTTAGAATATTAATCAACAGATGTAAAACTAAAGACTCAAACACAAGTAAATAATTTAGTCAACCACTTTTTATATTACGTTATTACTTATTTGGACTCTTCCACCACGTCTCAATAAAATGATTAAATAAGTCATGAATATGTATGGATTTTGATAATTTGATCTTTAATAAGATAATGTTTAATAAGTTATTTAAATTCAAATTTCTTCATCATTATCAACATTAAGTTGAAATCTCTCTAAGGTGCGAGATCTAAGTAGGTCAAATAGTACGTAGTCTTGTTTTTACTAAGTAGAAAAGTTATTTTTGATAGACCCACATGTAATATATCATGAAGATACTACAAAATTAAAAATAGATGTGCATACATATGCTAAAAAAGAATAATAAAATAAAATAAATAAGTAAATAACTCAAATAAACATAAAAAATGTAATAAAAATAACTAAGTACAAAAATACAAAAATACGAATAAATTATAAAGGGAAACAATAGTGACATTAATAATAAAAATAGATAAGGCAATAGGCATCAATGATGGCATGTGATCGGCCCGTGACCCAGCTTATTAATTTTTTAAAGAAAAAAATTCAAAACAACGTCATTTTGGGAAAAATAGGTAGACCACGGGTTGGGCAGGTGGAACATGGTCGGCCCTTGGCCTGCCCGTGGCTTGACCAATCTAGGCCAAAAATGTGTCGGACCATAATTGTCATGCCTATAAGGCAATACAAAAATAACATATGTATAGAACATTTCGAAGATTAACCATAAAAGGTAAGATAAGAATACGTATCAGAAAAGACCCGTACAAAAGTGAACTCCAACTAGATCAAAGGGAAACAAGACCTGTTTATGAGTAACTCTGACCATGCATGTCAACACACTAATTACGTTAAATAGGAAACTGACTAGGAGGTAAATACTACGCAATAAATGCACAGTACACTGATTGATATAACCTACAAGACTGTAAATGCTCTCTTTAAGAGATATCCTTTATTCGTATCCTAATACTTCAAAGTTTCTTATTGTAGGCCAAGTCCTCGGTAAGATCGAACTGTGTCATATCATTCTTGATCACTTCTCCCAGTTTTTTTAAGCCTACCTTTTTTCCTCTCACAATGTTTAAGTATTATTTTTTTGCACTAGAGCGTTAAGATGTCTCCTTTTAATATGTTTGAACCACCTAAGCCTTGTCTCTTGCAATTTGTCATTAATACCAACTACATTTAATTTGTCTCTTACCATTAGATTCCTGACCTAATATCTTCTGGTAAGATTACACATCCACAAGAGCATCCTCTTTTCCGTCACCAAAAGCTTATTATTATGTATTTGTTTGATGGGTCAACACTCTGCCCCATATAATATGGTTGGCCTAATCGCCAAGTGACAGAATTTTCCTTTTAGCTTGAGTGATATGTTCTTATCACATAAGAACCCTAATGCATTTCTTCATTTGAGTCACTCTGATCTGATACGATGGACTATATCATCATCGATCACTCCATTGCTTTGTATGATAAATTTAAAACACTCCTTCTGTGGTATAACTTTTGATCCAATTTTTACATCCACATTGGTAGCCACCTAATGGCCCGAAAAGTTGCATTTAAAGTACTCAGTCTTAATCCTGCTCATTTTAAAACCTTTCGACTTTAATGTTTTTCTCCAACATTTTAGCTTGACATTGACCTCTTGTCTTGTCTCATCCACTAAGACAATATCGTCAGCAAACAATATACACCAAGGCATATCTCCTTAAATATTCTTGGTAAGCTCATCCATCACTACTACGAACAGAAAAGGGCTAAATGCGGAGCCTTGGTGTAGCCCAATGCTAATAGAAAAATTCTTAGTATCTCCTCCTATCGTCCTTATTCTAGTCATTGCCCCTTTATACATATCTCTAATCACCCGTATATAGGACATATGAACTCCCTTAACCTCCAAAGACCTCAATATAATTTCCCTATGAACCCTATCATTTACCTTCTCTAAATCAATAAAAACCATGTGCAAATTTCTCTATCTTTCCCTATAATATGCCATTAATCTTCTAAGGAGATGTAATGCTTCTATTATGGACCTTCCTGGCATAATGCCAAATTATTTTTTCAATATAGAAGTCACCTTTCTTACGCTCTTCTCAATTACCTACTCCCATAGTTTCATGGTGTGACTAAGAAGTTTAATGTCTTTATAGTTGTTACAATTTTGGATGTCCCTTTTGTCCTTCTATAAAGGAATTAACATACTTAATCTCCATTCATCCTATATTTTGGCAGTTTTAAAGATCACATTAAAAAGCTTGACTAGCCAATGAAGACCTTCGACACCTATGCTCTTCCATACCTCTATAGGTATGTCATCTGGTCCTAATGCCCCTTCCGTTCTTCACATCCCTCAAAGCCTTTTTAATTTCTTCCCTTGTGATCTGTCTACATTAAGATAAGTTACAAAATCTCTCAGACTTATGGAGGTCACCTAAAGAGATGTTATCATCTATGCGTTCATTAAAAAGGGCATAAAAGTACCTTTGTCATTTACTCTTGATGTCATTTTCCTCCATATGCACCTGCTCTCCTTTATCTCTTATACATCGAACTTGGTCTAAGTCTCTTGTTTTTCATTTCCTAACTCTTGCCAACTTAAAAATGTCATTTTCTCCATTTTTTTGTATCCAATCTCCTGCACAAATTCTTGTAAACTTCACCTTTAGCCATTGAGATTGTCTTTTTTGCGTCTTTTTTTGTCAATTTGTATATTTCTTTATTAGCTTCTCTCTTCCTCTGTGTTACTTTCCAATAGAACTTTATATGTTCCCTTTTTAGCCTTCACCTTTTCTTGTACATCTTCAGACTACCACCAAGATTCTATCTTACCACCCCTCGATTCTTTAGAAACTCCCAAGATCTCTTTAGCAGTATTCCTTACCAAAGTTGCTACTCCCTCCTACATCTGGTTAACATTTCCTTCCAATGTCCATTCAACTCCATTTCTTGTTATATCCTTAAATTGTTCCACCATGTCTCCTTTCTGATTCCACCATCTAACTTTAGTACATCTCCTAATATTTCGCTTCTTCCTTCATCCTTTAACTTCAAGATCCAAAACTAACATTCTATATTAAGTTACTAAGCATGCTTTTGGAATCACTTTACAATCTTTGTACTTAGTTCGATCGCTTCCCCTTACAAGAAAATAATCAATTTGAGTCTTCATGATTCTACTCTTATAGGTCACTAGTTGCTCCTCATTCTTCTTGAATAAAGAATTAGTTGTCACTAACTCAATTGCTATTGCCATGTCCAAAACAACAATCTCACTATTATTCTTATCTCCGTACATGAAACCCTCACGAGTCCTTAGATATCTGTCTGATGTTGCCCCTATATGACCATTAAAATCTCCTTTTAAAACAATCTTAGTTAAATCAATCTTTAATGGTTTTGTATAATGATTAAAAAACCAACTGGTTTAGCCGATTAAACTGTAAAAACATTAAACTGTCAAATTTTTTGGTTCGATTTTTAATTTTCAAGTTCAATTGCTTTAAAAATTTTGTTGTTACAAACTAATCAATTTATTAATTAATCAATCAATTTTTATTAATAAATTTTATAAATTAAAATAAATCAATCAATTATTATATTTTAAATTATTTAATTTCATTTAATCTTTATCTAATTTTATAGGATAATCTAACAACCGATTGAACTTTTTAATGCTTAAATTTTCAGTGTGATAAGTTTAACTTTAAATTCGATCGAGCGCTAGTTTTGGAATTCCTATAAAAGGTTTCGAAGGCTTTTGAGCATAACATTTTAGTCCCTTCTTTTTTTTGTTGGGGTTCTTTTTACGTACCAAAGCCCTAAACCCTTTTAGTGGCGGGTCTGTATTGCTTCTCAGAGACGAACGGAAATGGCGACAGAGAGCTTCAACTCCAATCAACTCAACTCCCATTTCTTCGGTCAGTTTCTTCTTTCCCATCCGTTTGACTTTCAACCAAAAGCAAAAGCAATACTGGAATTGTGAATCTTTGGATGCAATTCTAAAGCTTGAGACATTTTGAGAGACCAAGCAATACGATTTCCCTTCATTTTCTTGACACCCGAAAAGAGAACCTTTAGCATCATTTCTAATTGTTCAATACGTTTTTTAAGTTGCGTTTTTTCTTGAGCATTAGTAGTAAGCTAACGAGTTTGCTCAAGATTATACCTGATTTTGGTCCCAAGCCTTCGCTTTTGTTGACTACTTATGTGTTGATTATCTTGCTGTTTGAAGTGATTCTACTCTATTGCTTAATAGTCCTTTTACATGCGGCTTAATCTTTTCTTAATCGATTCAATGTTGTGATTCAAGTATGGAGAGAATTTGTATGGGGTGCTATTGCTGGGGGTTTTGGTGAAGGAATGATGCACCCTGTTGATACCGTGAAGACCCGTATTCAAAGCCAAGCTGTTATTTGCAGAAGTCAGGTGCGAATTATTAGCCATTAGTATTAGGAGATTACCTCGTTTGCTTTTCTGCTACAAGATTGTCTTTTCTCGGCTGGGTATTTCTGTCATTAAGAATGTCGCCTTGGTGTTATTAAGAATGCGTCTTCTTTGGAAAAGATTCCTAATTAACGTTGTTACTTCTCTGTTTCCAAACTTTCATAACTGCCAGAGCCAGACAAGCATATTGCAGATGATTCGGACAGTGTGTGTTGCCGATGGTGTGAAAGGTAGACGATGAAAATTTTATCTTTTAGGCTATTACAGTGGTTCATCGTATCCTAACAAGTTAAGTTTTTGTGTATGATAATGCACTGGTCTATATAAGAAGTATACATACTCTATGCATGTCCTGTGTGGATGCTTTTTAATCATTATCAACATATTCTGCACTTGTCATTTTGCAATGATAATTTAACAGTCTGTAAGTATTTGTTCCTTGACTCTGCAAACTTCTTCTTTCCAACGCAAGAAACAATATTTGGCAACTTCTCTCATATGTTGTTAATGTATAATATCTGCTGAATTGTAGATTTGTCCTTGACTGATCATTTTCTAGGCTTTTACAGAGGAATTACTCCTGGGATTACTGGTTCTCTTGCAACTGGGGCCACATATTTTGGTTTTATAGAGTCTACCAAAAGGTGGATTGAAGAATCAAATCCTAGTCTTGCAGGTCACTGGGCCCATTTTATTGCTGGAGCTTTTGGTAAGTCATTCTCTTGCTTCTTTATTTTGGTGGCAACATCATCTTTACAATTTTGAAAGGCTGCTTATATGATTAAGGAATTTAGAAGTATAAGTGCTTCTAAGGTTTGATCTGCATTTATATAGAATTCAACTTTGAAGATTGAATTGCCACATACAAGCCCTTTATAACCATGCTCGTATTATTCTTGACGACAAACCATCCATATCCACTGGACTTGGAGATGTTTAGTTTTATGCTTTTATAGTATGAAATCTCTAAGGCCTTGTTTGGTTGGCATGGATTCTTGCTTGAGAAAGTAATCTTTTTCCTAAAATGTATATTATTATGTTTGGTTCATTTTTGTGAGTAGTTAGGAAAGTAATAGCACTTTCCTTGGATTCTAAATCCCACCATTCTCTTGGTATTTAGATTACTTTCTTTAGGAATTTAATCTGAGAAATAAACTAGCCAATTCAACTTTTCCTTCTCTCTCAACTCGACAACTCTTTTATAATAATAATAATAATAATAATAATAATACAATTAATAATAATAGTAATAATAATAATAATAATAATAATAATAATAATAATAATAATAATAATAAGAATAATAAAATCAATAATAATAATAATAATAAATATAATTGATAAAAATAATAAAATTAATAATTAGTAGAAAATTGACAATTATTATTATTATTATGAATAATAAAATTAATAAGAAGTAGAAAATTAATAATAATAATTAATAATATTAATATTATATGATTAAAATATTATAAATGAAAAAATTAACATTTAATAATATAACTTGTATTACAAATTAACATTATTTAACGATTTCAATTTTTATTTGATAGGGATATAAATGAAAACACAAGTCAAAATTACATTACATTCTATGAAATACTAATGCATACCAAACACTATAATAAGAATTCACCCAACTTTTCTATTAGAATTCTTATAAGTATCCAAACATGTAAATATATTTACTTTCTATAGATTTATTTTTCTAAGAATCAGATTTCAAATTTACTTTACTTTCCTGCCAACCAAACGGGGCCTAACAGTTAAAATAACCAAATTCAGTAATAATGGACTCATCGGCAATAGGGTTTCTCTGAAGGTTTCCTGTCATGTTTTGCTCTGTGTTTCAGGAGATACGCTTGGTTCTGTGGTGTATGTTCCATGTGAAGTAATGAAGCAACGCATGCAGGTGCAAGGCACAAGAGCAGCTTGGACCTCAGCTATGAAGAAGAATGCTTCATTTAAATCTGGTGAGGGAATGTATGACTATTACACAGGCATGTTCCAAGCTGGTAGTTCAATTTTGAAGGAGCAGGGAATGAGGGGATTATATGCTGGGTAAATGTCAACATCAAACTCTTCAATCTTTGAATCATTTTATCTTCTCTCTCTCTCTCTCTCTCTCTCTCTCTCTGTGCATGTCCGCCTTTTTATATTGGTTGTTTTGTCCTTTTTCTTGGGTTGCATTGAAATCTTTTGATTTTAAATTTGATTCAAAAGGTAAGCCGGATTTTCAAATAGGAATAATTAACAAGAGGATTTTGTTTTTTATTTGTGAAAGGTTAACTTAATTAAAAGTCCAATGTAAAGTTTGATGCACGTTAAACTTTGTTGCATCACTTCTTCAAAATCATTGACTTGTATCGAAGCTTATCGTGATTTCATAATGTCTAGTATAAAATGCATCAATTCCAATCTCGTGATGTGCGAATAGTTTGGGAGCTCCTGTAGTCTTTAATTAGCAAAAATCCTTATTTTTCAGTATTTAATCATTCTGATTTAATAAACTAGTGAACACTGTTAGAAGGTAGTCTTGAAAACATCATATGCAAAGCCTTTGTATTGATAGCTGTTAATCTTTTTCTTGGTTGCTTTGACAGATACTGGTCCACACTTGCAAGAGATGTGCCATTTGCTGGCCTTATGGTAAACTGTTTTATTCTAAGTACTTACTCTTAGCTTTATTTTATCAACAAGTTGCAGGGTCAATTTGTTTGGGTTTCGATCATTACTTAATGAGATCAGTTTCATTTTATTTTTTTGTTTTCCATTTGTAGGTTATGTTTTATGAAGCACTTAAAGATTTGGCTTACTATGGTAGGCAAAAATGGACCCCCAATTTAGAGAGCCTTATAAACAACTCGGTGGAAGGGCTTGTCCTGGGAGGATTGGCTGGTGGTATGTTGCCGTGCCTTTTTCACCATCTAGAGTGTGGGTGTTTGGGAACCAAAAGAACTGGTTCAGTCTGGTTGAAGCTATTTTATAATATGATCTAAAAGTAATCAGTCAAACAGATTTGGAGCCGAAGCAGTTCTATTGGATTCCAAGCACTTCCTTCCTGTCTGTGGTACTAAAGTTTGTGATGCAATTTAATCGTTAACCTTGCATTTACAGTGCTATATGGTTCATGAACCACACGCAGGTTTCAGTGCATATCTCACAACTCCTTTGGATGTCATCAAAACAAGATTGCAAGTCCAAGGATCAACTATAAGGTACTATTTGTTATTCTTAGGTTTACTTAGAGCACAATTATAAGACTATCAACGTTGCATGATTAAATGTGCTTCAGTTTCTTTCTTCTTTCTTTCATCAGATTTTGGTATGAAGTTGGTCATTTAGTTGAGATCGGTTTGATATTTGATGTAAAAGTTCATCCTACTTAATGCAAATTTTAATTAACCTAGTTCTCTCTCTCTCTCTCTCTCTCTCTCTCTCCCCCCCTAGCCCCCTCTCATATTAATAAAAAGAAAAACAGTGTTTAATGCCATGACTTATGCTCAAATGTTTATTTCTGGTGTGCCTACTTTTCCTTTATTGCGTCTTCTTTGGGGTCAAAGATTATTAGCGTAATACTGTATTGGGAGAAGGATGAGGAAGGATATTGTAACGGATGAAAATTTCCATCCTGTTGAGCGAAATTGTTGGCTTGAAACAAATGAAAGATCTTGACATATTATTGATAAGCTGATACAGACTGTATTGGCCACGGATGTCTCTACTGCTTAGTTTCTTAAACCATGAATTGTGGTGATTTTAGATCTCAAATTATTGGTCAGCATGAGGAACGGTTTAATTCTAGTAAAATTAACTCTTATCATGATGAGAAGTGGAGAAGGAGAAAAGAAAAGCTAAATGAATCGCATGAAATGACCATTTTTCTGAGTTTTGATGTTAAAAATAAAATAAATAATGCATTACAATTGGGGTCTCATTCACTTGTCATTAATCAATTTACAGTCCAAAGATGTGCAGTTAATGTTGATTATATCTCATAGATTATCATTGTGACTTAGGTACAATGGCTGGTTGGACGCACTTCTCAGAATTTGGAGTAGTGAAGGTGTGAAAGGAATGTTCAAGGGAAGCATCCCCAGGATAACATGGTATATCCCAGCCTCTGCTCTTACCTTCATGGCTGTGGAATTCCTGAGAGATAAATTCGACGAAAATGTAGATGATGATAATTTGCAAGAAGTTGCTAACTTGTCAATAGAGAAATCTTTGCCAGAGGTAGCTCAAAACTGAATCTGACCTATATAGCTGCATACTAGTAATGGATATCTAGTAATTGAAAAGTTGCATTATTGATGACAGGCAGAAATTTTGTTATGTCTTTAAGCTGGTTAGAGACTTAGTAACTATGCTTCATAACAAGATTGAGCGAACGGTAAGATTTACATAGAACATAACTGATTGAAATTTGGAATGTTAATTCTTGCTGAGCCTGAGTCTCTTGCAAGTTTTGTATAGTGAACTTTTCTGTAACAAGATGTGGCACTTCTTGTATTCAAAAGAAAAAGAAAGAAATGTAGCGTTTCCCTTTCAATCAGTAATTTCAAGTAGTTTGTTCTTTGGTATAAAACTATGCTGTTAAGCATAATGGTCTTGTGTGCAACTTGGCTCTTTTGCATTTAAGGTAATTCTTTAACATTTACCTTTAACTGTTTATAACATTCAAGTAATAATTCTCTCTTCTTTTTTTTTTTTTTGTAAAAGTTCTAAATTATAGATTATAAGTTGAATTAAACGAGTATTACATGTCAATGCTTAAACGGATACATTGTTAGGTCTTCCTTTTGTTTATTTGTTGTTTTACAAAATATCACATAAGAAACTAAAGCTTCTTGACTTAATTTACTTCCTACAACATCTGATCCTCGTTTACAAAAAACAAAAGGGAAAAAATGAATGAAATTCCTTTCTGCGTTACCCTCTCGAACTATAATTTTAGACAAAATTTTGGAGTTGTAAGACTCCAAATGCTTTGAAAACATGTCAATATTATTAAAATTGTGATGTAATGGTAAAAATTGTTAGAAATTAATTCTTTAAGTGACTCATATATTAGAAGCAATTAAGCAATTAAATGACTTAATAAATGGGTTTTTTTGGACTTTTAGTCCATTATGATGGAGAGTTTTAAAATTGATTAATAATTGTCAATTTATTAAGAGGATTAAAGTTATGTTTCTATCTGATAGTACGTAGTAACGTTAGTTAAAATAAAATAATTAGACCTATTACTATAACAATGATGAGTCTAGGTTGATTTTATGTAGAGTGTGTAAAGTTGTTGAAATGAAATTAGTCAATGTTTAGGTTTACTAGGGGTTTTGGATTTTGAAATAAGAAATAAAATAAAACTAACTTAATAAAAACAAATTAAAAAAACATGCGAAAAATTATAAAAGTGAGGAATTTGATAGGGGCCTGGTTCTTCAGTTCAATCTCCATCTACACCCTAATTAAACATATTTCATTGATTTGTTGTTCTCAAACCTCTCTTAGCAACTATTAATCGTGAGTTAATAATTAACCTGAGTTTTTCCTTAAGTAGTGTTTAATCAAGATACGATTGTTAATTAAACTTAATCATCCAATAACTTAGGATATGGTCTAGATTTAATTAGACAGTAGCATTACGAATTAGGAAAATCGATTAATCAAGGTAACAACCACATATGATGCATTATTTAACCTAGGTTATGTTATCCCTAATGATTACGATTCATTAGTCGCTACACATAAATTTCAACATAATAATTACGAATTATATCGAAATTCTAGCAATAGATTTACAAATAAACGATTTAATGAACGCATTAAAATCATCTTTTCACAATACACAATTCAATTAACACAAGATAACATAATCAATTTCTAATGAGAGAAAGAAACAACAAAAAAGGTGAAATATATTTAACCCGAGTCATCGATGTCGATGTCACCTCCGAACTGGTGTTAAGACGTCTAACCCTTTATGGGTCTCTCCTAAGAAAATGCTTAAGCCCTGTTGGAATACCCCAACCAAAGACCCCTTTTGCAGCTCTTCACTGCGCCTTCACTCCTCTTTATGCGCTCACTCTCCCCTTGTACTATTCTATTGGTTTGACGAATTCATATGCTAGTCCATCTTACTAATCTTCAAAAACTCACACAGATTGCATCTACGACGTCTGCGTTTTAAGCAAAACGCATGGTCTGTGTTTAAACGCATAACGTTTGCGTTGAATGCAGACAATCCCAGGAATGCACAAGGTCTGCATTTTGCTCCTTCCCAGCTGCTGGCGCTTTCGTCTACTCACGTTGTCGTTTTCTGCTTCATGCTACGCCGTTTTGCTCCTAGTTATTCCTTGCTTCTGCGTTGCATTTCATCTCCTACCTTGTCTAGCTGCGCGTCATCGTCTGGTCATCTGCTGTTTCCCTTCTTATGCTGCGTCATTTTCTTCTGGCGTGGACTACTCCATGCCTTTGCCTACTGGCCATTTGCTGCGTTTTCTTCATCTTGCTTTGCCATTTTTGTCTCTTTTTCCAGCTGTCCATCTTCATTATCTCCAACAGCCGTGAGATTAAGTAAATTAATGTCTTGCATGCACAAAAGACATTAATTTCACGTTGAAGATAATTTCCATGCAACTCATGTTTTTTGCAATTTTTTTCTTCTATTAATTTTCTTCTTCTTGCTCTATGAAGATAAGTAAAAATTAATCTTTAGAAAATACTCAAAATATAGAGCTTTTGACTCACTTTAACTTCTTTGCTTCCGAATTTTGCCAAAAATCACATATGAGTCAAAGTAAGTATCTTAAGCAATTTAATATTATTAATCGCTAAGTGTTATAAAATAATTAACAATTAATTAAGCACATATCAATTTAAATTGACAGCGTGTCATAATGCTAGTAAAAAAAATAACTAGACCTACTATAGTTGCGATGAGTCTAAGTCGATTCCACAAAGAATACGTGTAAAGTTGTTGAAATGAAATTAATCGGTATTTAGGTTTAATAAGGGATTTTGGATTTTGAAATAAGAAAATAAATAAAACTAACCTAATGAAAACAAATTAAAGAAAACATGCAAAAAATGATAAAAGTGGAGAATTCGATAGGGACTCGATTCTTTGGTTTAATCTCGCCCTACACCTTAATTAATCATATTTCATTGATTTATTGTTCTCAAACCTCTCCTAGTAATTATGAATCGTGGGTTAATAATTAACCCGAGTTTTTCCTTAGATATTATTTAATCAAGATACGATCGTTAATTAAACCTAACCACTTAATAACCTAGGATACGATCTCTAGATTTAATAAGGCAGTAGCATTACGAATTCGAAAAATCGATTAATTAAGGCAACAATCACATACAATGCGTCATTTAATCTAGGTTATGTTATCACTAATGATTACGAATCATTATTCGCTACATATGAATTTCAACATAGCAATTACAGATTATATCAAAATTCTAGCAATGAGTTTGCAAATAAACAATTCAATGAATGCATAAAAATCATCTTTTCACTATACCCAATTCATTCAGCACAAGATAACATAATCAATTCCTAATGAGAGAAAGAAACAACAAAAATGGTGAAATACATTTAACCCGGGTCTTTAGCGTTGATGTCACCTCCGAACCGACATTGAGACATCTAGCCATTCATGGGTCTCTCCCAAGAAAATGCTTCAGTCCCATTGAAATACCCCAACGGAAGACCCCTTTTGCAGCTCCTTTTCACTGCGTCCCACTCCTCTCTCGCAAGCTACTGTTCTCTGATTTGACGAATTAATATATTGGTCCATCTTACTATTCATCCACATAGATTACATCTGCTACGTCTATGTTTTAAGCAAAACGAATTGTCTACATTCAATACAGACGTTGTGTGTTTAATGCCTACGTTAACGCATTAAACACATAGTCTGCGTTCAACGCAAACATTGTGCGTTTAACGCCTGCATTAACATATTAAATGTAGACCATGCTTTTTCTTAAAACGCAAACATAGCAGATGCAATCTGTATGAGTTTTTTAAGATGAATAGTAAGATGGACCAACATATGAATTCGCCAAATCAATATAACAATACCGAGGGGAGAGTGAGCGCATAGAGAGGAGTAGAGGCTCGTATAAAGAGGAGTAGAGGCGCAGTGAAGAGGAGATGCAAAAGGGGTCTTCGGTTGGGGTATTTCAATGGGGTTGAAGCATTTTCTTAGGAGAGACCCATGAAGAGCCAGACGTCTCGAATTTAGTTCTGAGGTGACATCGACATCGACGACCCGGGTTAAGTGTATTTCACCATTTTTGTTGTTTCTTTCTCTTATTACGAATTGATTATGTTATCTTGTGCTGATTAAATTGGGTATTGTGAAAATATGATTTTAATGCGTTCATTAAATCATTTATTTGCAAATCCATCACTAGAATTTTGATATAATCCGTAATTGTTCTGTTGAAATTCATGTGTAGCGACTAATGATTCTTAATCATTAGGGATAATATAACTTAAGTTAAATGACGCATCATATGTGGTTGTTATCTTGATTAATCGGTTTTCCTAATTCGTAATGCTACTGCCTAATTAAATCTAGAGATCGTATCTTAGGTTATTCAGTGGTTAGGTTTAAGTAACGATTATATCTTGATTAAATACTACCTAAGGGAAAACTCAAGTTAATTATTAACCCACGATTAATAGTTGATAGGAGAGGTTTGAAAACAACAAATCAATGAAATATGTTTAATTAGGATGTAGGCTGACATTGAATCAAAGAAATGGGTTCTTAACGAATTCCACACTTTTATCATTTTTCACATGTTTTCTTTAATTTGTTTTCGTTAGGTTAGTTTTATTTTATTTTTTTATTTCAAAATCCAAAACCCCCTGTTAAACTTAAACACTGATTAATTTCATTTCAACAACTTTACACACTCTCTCTGTGGAATCGACCTAGACTCACCACTGCTACAGTAGTAGGTCTAGTTATTTTATTTTCACTAGCGTTATAATGCATTATCACTATCTAATAATAAGTTTTTGTTTTCTCAACAAACATCATCACGTAAGAAAATGAGTTAGAAAGTTTAAAGAAAGAGACAAATCGAATAAGGAGATTATTGAGAATTGTTTCCACATCCTTGAGCTATGGATAAAGGATGGTATTCAAAAACTCTATCTTTGTATTAGAATAAAATTATGAACAAGATTGAATATTTGTGAGTTCTCTGAAATTTTAGATCCTGTTATGTTTATAAGCGGTATCAGAACTTGATTATAAGATATTTAGAGTTCTCTATTAATGTAAATTTCTCATGATTAAACTTTATGAATCCTAATATGATATCTTAGAAAAACCTAATTTTCATTTTTTTCTTTTTATAAGTCTTGTAATAGATATGATACACATACAACTAAACATCTTTGAAAAAAATAAGAAAGAAATCTCCATTGGAAATTATAATAAATTGGTAATTGTAATAATTACCAATCCAGATGATTACTCGGACTGAAACTTACGAGGTCCTATTTAAAAAAATTCCAAGTCCTAGATAAGATTTTAGAATACTTTATGATTTTTAATGATTTTGAAGGTTGATTTAATATCTAATGCATGGGATTAAAAAAAAGGAACAAAAATTACTGGGAAAAGTTTCAAGCAAATAAAATCCTAGCGTTCGGCTCAACATTAAGTGTTGAATATGATTTTCAGTGCTGGCTACCAACCAACCATTGTTTTTAAATTTTTTAATTCCAAATATTATGATTAAAGCTTAATTACATATAATTTGATGCTAATGAATAGTAATTTTATGGGTAAATTGAAACTTATTGCTATAGAATATTTTTAAAATCACCCAAATGTGGTTTGTCAATTTTTATAGTTAATAAGAATGAATGTATATAAAGCATAGCACAATTAGTTGTATTTAGATATCCAAAACAAAATAATTATTTTTAATTGATGTACGTGTGATTACCAAATTATGTATATATATCATTATTATGTGTTGTATGGTATATTAATGGATTATCCAAAAGTAAACATCAATATGCAATTTATGAAAATCATTACGTGTTGTATGGTGTGTTAATGGATTGGCCAAAGGCGAACATTAATATACAATTTATGAAGTTTTTCTAAATCTATATAGCTTATTGTTGTATGACTCAAAACATTAATGTTAAGTTTCAATTTCTTGTTGCAACCATTGATATGCATTGAATTTATTATATGTTGTAATGTTTAGTGGATTGAACTTCTCTAAATGGAGTGAAAAAATCCAGTTCTATCTTAGAGTTATAGACTTGGATTTGACACTCAAAACTGAGAAACCAAATGCTCTGAATGTTTTGAGCACTGATGAGGAGAAAAATTATTTTAACAACTAGAAAAGATCAAATAGATTGAGTATGATCTATATAAAGATGACAATTGCCGACAATATTAAGTCTGCTCTTCCCAAAATTGAAAATACTAAAGAATTACTTAAATTTGTGAAAGAGAGCTTTTAGATTGCTAACAAATCTCTTTCTAGGACTTTTATGGGTATATTGACTACCATGAAGTTTGATGGATTACGCACTAGGCATTAATACGTCATTGAAATGACAAACATTGCATCAAGACTTAAGTCTTTGGGAATGGAAGTGGATGAAAGCTTCATTGTGCAGTTCATCTTGAACTTATTACTGTCTAATTATGGTCCTTTGCAAATGAACAATAATACCATGAAGGACAAATGGAATATGCACAAGTTGCACAACACATTGGTTCAGGAAGAGACTAGACTCAAGAATCAAAGAAGTCACTCCATTAATAATGTCAAAAATCAAGGAGCTGGTAAGAAAGATGGAAAGAAGCATGAGAAGAAATTGAAGGGACCCCTGAAAGTTAGTAAGGAATTCTCTTAGATCCACAAGAAGGAACAAGATGAATGCAGATGCCATTTCTATAAGAAGGTTGGGCATTTCTAAATCAAATGTTCTAAACATAAGGCATGGTTTGAGAAGAAAGGTAAACCTGGTACTTATCTATGTTTCGAACTAAACCTTGATGAAGTTCTTTTTAATACTTGATAGATTGATTTTGGTTACACTACTCATATTTCTAATACCTTGTTGGGATTCCTTATGACCCAAACCATAAGACCAAATAAAAGATTTATCTATATGGGCAAATGAATGAGAGTTTTAATGAAAGCTGTTGGGACTTATAGCTTAATCCTAAATACTAGATATCATCTGGACTTACGTGAAACTTTTTATATACCTAGTATATCTAGTAATTTATTTTTTTTAATCCAAACTTGATAGATTTGGATACTCATTTAAATTTGGTAGTGGCAATTTCAGTTTTTACAGACATAACCACATGATTGGTAGTTATGTATTGTGTAATTGTTTATATAAATTAAACCTTGATATTGTTTATGCTGAAACTTTGTTAACTTTGAATCCCAATATTGATATCAAACATACTTTGATTAATGCTAGATCTACTTACTTGTGGCGTAAGCATTTGGGACACGTTTTTAAAGAATGACTTTAAAGATTAATAAAGAATGAAATATTTCCCGAGTTGGATTTTATTGATCTTAACATTTATGTGGATTGTATTAAAGGCAAACAAACAAAACACTCAACTTCTTGAAATAATTCACACTAATGTGTGTGGACCATTTGATGTGCCTAATTTCAATAAAGAAAACTATTTTATCACTTTTATAGATGATTATTAATGTTATAGATATGTATTTCTAAATAAGAAATCTCATGCTGTAAACATGTTGGAGGTTTATATTAATAAAACTGAAAGGAAATTAGACAAAAAGCTAAAAGTAGCGAGGTATGATTAAGGTGGTGAATATTATGGTAAATATGATGAAAGTGATCAAAATCATAGTCCTTTTGCTAAATTCCTTGAAAGATATGGTATTTGTGGGAAATATACAATGCCAGACACACCACAACAAAATAGTATGATAGAAAGGCGTAATAAAACCTTGTTAGATGTGGTTAGGAGTATGATGTGTAATTCATCTTTACCTACTTCTTTATGAACATATGCTCCAAAAATTGCCATAGACTTGTTAAATAGGAACTGCTTTACTAGGAACCCTATTCAACAAGTATATGGTAGTTTTTAATGCATATGTCTACAAAGAAGTGAGTAAAGATGAATTCCATATCATACGCCTAATCATATCAACTGTGGACTGGTAGGAAACATAGTTTAAGACATCTGTATATATGGGTTGCTAGGCATAAATTAGACATTATAATCCACATGAAAAGAAATTGGATTCAAGACCAATTAGTGGTTATTTCATTAGTTATCTAGATAAGTCTAAAGGGTATATATTTTACTATCCTAACCATACTAAAAGAATTGTGGAAACTATGAATGTTAATTTTATTGAACATGGTGAGACTAGTAGGAGTGAAATACCACGTATAGTATATATTCAAGAAATGGGAGTGCAAGTCCCTATGGCTTGTGTATTTACTCAAGTTGTTGTTTCACAAATTATTGAACCGCCTAATAATAATGAAAAACAACAAATTAATGAACTCAATGAAGTTGAACATGAAGTGAATAAACCTGCAGTAGAAGAACTATAACAAATAGCATTAAGAAGGTCTCAAAGAGAATAAAGGCCAAATATTTAAAGACTATGTGGTATATCTATACGAGTTAAAAAATGACCTAGGAATTAAGAATGATCCACTGACCTTTTCCCAAGCCACATATGTAGTGAAAATTTTGATAAATAGTTAGATGTCATAAAAAATGAGTTCAAATCTATAAAACATAATGGTGTCTAGGACCTTATGAAATTGCCAAAAGGTTATAAGAGAATTGGTTGTAAATGGGTCTTTAAAACCAAACGTGATTTTGTTCGTAACTTGGAACATTACAAGACTATTAGTTGCTAAAGGATCTACTCAGAAGGACAACATTGATTATAAGGAGAACTTTTCACTAGTCTCTAAGAAGGATTCATTTGGAATTATTATAACCTTGGTGGCTCTTTATGATTTGTACTTGCACCAAATAGATTTTAAAAAAATACCTTTTTGAATGGGGATCTAGAGGAAGAAGTCTATATGGGCCATCCAATGGAGTTCATAAAGGTTGGAAAGGAACAAATGGTGTGTAAACTAAAGAAGTCAATATAAAGACTAAAATAAGCTTCCAGACGATGATATCTTAAGTTCAATGATATTATTATTTCCTTTGGATTTAAAGAAAACACCATTGATCGACGGATATATTTAAAGGTTAGTGGTGGTAAGTTTATTTTTCTGATATTGTGTGTTGATGATATCTTGCTTGCAGCTAATTATCCTGGTCTATTAAGTGAGACTAAGAAATTTCTCTCTGTTCATTTTGAAATGAAAGATATGGGTGAGGCAACATTTATGATAGGTATAAAAATATTCTGTGATATATCACAGTTTCAAAAGGCATATATTAATAAAATGTTAAGAGAGATTTAGGATGGGCAAGTTTTTTGTATCACCAGTTCCAATTCAAAAAGGGGATAAGTTTAGTCTTATACAATGTCTAAAAAGTGACTTATAACGAAAGCAAATGGAATCAATTCCATATGCATCTATAGTTGGGAGTCTAATGTATGCTCAGACATGTACAAGACCAGACATAAGTTTTACAGTGAGGATGTTAAGGAGATATTAGAGTAATTTTAGTATAGATCATTTGAAAGATGCAAAGAAGGTTATGATATATTTGTAAAGGGGACCCTAAATGAAATCAGTAGAAATCAGTAAACGAGACCAACCCTTACTGAGTAGATCAATCTTTCTTTATCTTTAATAATATATTTGGAGGTAGGAACTAAGGAACACATGCTTACTTTTAGGAGGTATGATCACCTTGAGGTTGTTGGATACTCGTATTCAAACTTTGCTAGCTATGTAGATACGAGAAAAATCTACTTTTGGCTATATTTATCTGTTAGTTAGAGGAGCCATCTCATGGAAGAGTGTGAAGCAATTTGTAATTGTTACATCCATTATAGAGGTTGAATTTTTAGTATGCTTTGAGTCCATGATTTAGGCTAAATGGCTACGAAAGTTTATTTTAGGGCTTGGAATTGTCGACAGTATAGCCAAGCTACTAAAAATTTACTATGATAATTCTGTAGCAATTTTCATTTATAAGAACGACAAGTATTCCAAAAGCGTTAAACACATGAAACTAAAATACTTTCTTTTTAAAAAGGAGGTTAAAAAATATAAAGCGTTAATAGAGCATATTAGCTTCAATCTTATGTTAGTTGACCATTTATCAAAAGGGTTACAACCTAAAATTTTCTCTGGTCATGTAAAAAAGTATAGGTATTATGTATGCTGATGATTATTAGACAATAGGTTAAACAAGCAAAACAACTCCTAACATTTACACTGACGTTTGAATTGGAGCCTAACATTTCAGGGTGTTCAAAATGAACCCTAACATTTAGAAAACATTCAAAATGAACCCTAAACACTAACGGTGTTAAGCTACTATCAGTTTGTGTGAACTTTTTTATAAACATTTTTTGAAATCGGACCCACCATGTGAGAATTTTTAAAAATAGAGGTGGGTTTAAGCATTTAAATGAAAGTGAGATCCACTTCTAATTAAACGCCTGCTCCTCTTCTTCCTTCTTTCTTAAATGTCAATGTTGGTGTAGGGATGGCAGTTTGGGTTCGAGGTTTGGGGATCCCCACAGGGATTCCCCATTTGGGGTGGAGATTGGGAAAAAAATCACCTCATAAAATCGGGGATGGGGCAAATATAACCCCCGAGATAGAGTCGGGGATGAGGACTGGTTGAATAATCTCCACCCTGTGGGGATCCCTGTCTCC
Source organism: Erythroxylum domingense (assembly GCA_025594535.1). NCBI lineage: Eukaryota > Viridiplantae > Streptophyta > Magnoliopsida > Malpighiales > Erythroxylaceae > Erythroxylum > Erythroxylum domingense. Next base: position 14,706,938 of record JANQBM010000007.1, on the reverse strand, counting down.
GATAATTTTAGAAATATATTATATATTTTTAATTTTATACTCTTTAGGGTTTCCATTTACCAAAAGCCTCCCTCAACCAGTCGTCTCTCTTATTTTCGAACTCTCTCTCATTTTTCCTCCTTCTTATTCCCTGAATCTTTGAAATCATTATTCAGATGTATCCAAAGTGCTCATGCTGTGTGGTTTTCATTTAGGTTAGTCCTTTTTTTTAATTTTTTTCTTATGAAAACATCACGTCCTCATGATTTTGCGTTTGTTAGCATCTTTTTTTTCAAAAATTATGAATTTTCATTAATAAAAATATTTTTTCAAGCCATGGTGGGTTTATGACTTTTTTTTAAGTTATCTGTGTGATCATACATATTGTATATAACTACTGTCAAGTGGATCATTATTTTATTATTATTTGTGAATGTTATCTTCCCTGCAATGTGCACTTACTCTGCCTTTCTTTAGGTCCCATTTTATGATAATGCAAAGCAACTAAGCAAATTGTAGTACTTTGAAACATCTCCGATTTTGTTTTGTGTGAGTCTTTGTCATTGAAAAGAACAAGTTGAAAATCTAACAAATGTTGCTTTTAAAAATGCATAAAATATGGAACCCTACAGTGCATGGAATTCTTTGTGGTTTAACGAAAATTCTATGTCTTCTATTCATACATTAAGGTCTCACAATGTTTTGAATCTGTGAAACCACAGGTTCTTGTAATGGAATTTTTGGATTAAATTTTATATTAGGAATTGTATTATTATTTTCGTGAAATTAGTTAAATTTTATCAAATTTTTATGCTTGTTTCTCTTTATTACTATCCTGATTTTTTTACTGATTTATATCTTGTTATTATGTAAAAGTGGCAAGTGACAACAAATCAGTGCATACTCCTGTGAGATGCAATCAATTTCCACTTACGTCATCTTCAAATATGGTAGAGGAGACGCAAGAAACTCAACCTCCATATATTGAAATAAGTGAAGAAATTTCAGAGACAAAGAATATCAATGAACGAGGAAGCCCAAATAAAAAAGGACTGACTTCAAAAGCATGGGAGCATTTTCACAGAAGAAAAATAGATGGCAAGTGGAAGGGAATATGCAAATATTGTAGCAAAAATCTTGTTGGTGAAACTAAACATGGTACTAAACACTTGCATGACCATATAAGTAGTTGTTTGCTTCGTAACAAAAGTGGTCCAAAGCAAAACATACTAAAAACTTTGTCACGATCATCAAACTCTATAGGAGATAAGGGTCAGACATTTATTGTCGAGAACTATTCTTTTTGTCAAGATGTTGCAAGAATAGAGCTTGTACAAATGATTGTACTTTATGAGTATCCTCTTTCCATTGTTGATCATATTGGATTTAGAAGGTTTTGTGGTGTTATGCAGCCATTATTGAAGGTAAAAAAAGATGTTTCAAAATCCCTATTAGGTATTTGTTATTTTGTTACTTGTTTTAATTGTTCATTTTCAACTGAATGAACTTATATTGCTTATGCTCTTAAAATTTTACAGGTTCTTTCACGCAATACCATAAAAGTGATATCATGAAACATTATAAGCTAGAGAAGTATAACACAGTGAAACTTCTTAAGAAGAACTCAAGTTGTGTTGCCATCACTACGGATATGTGGACATCAAGCAATCAAAATAAAGGATTTATGGTTGTTATAGCACATTATATTAATGATAATTAGACATTACAACATCGACTTGTGCGATAAACAATTAATTTGTTTGTTTTTATATTTTTAATGTAATTTTAAATTATTTATGAATTTTATTATTTAATTTAGGTTCATTTATGTGCTTGCACCACAAAATGCTGAGGTTCTATCCCATAATTTGGTTGGGTGCTTGTATGATTGGAATCTAGATAGGAAGTTGTCAACACTAACAGTTGACAATTGTATCACTAACGATGCCATGATTAACCTTATCTTTGAAAAGATTCCGTATACTTCTTTCATACTGGGAGGGTCTTTATTTCATATGCGTTGTTGTGCTCACATACTAAATTTGATTGTCAAAGATGGACTGTCAGTAATTTATGATGCTATAGAAAAAATTAGAAATAGTGTCAGTTATTGGGTTACAACACCAAAGAGGGAAGAAAAATTTGCTGATTCTTGTAGACAGTTGGGTGTTACATATTCAAAGAATCTTTGTCTTGATTGTAGAACTAGATGGAATTCTACATTTTTTATGCTTTCTTCTGCATTGTCATACATAGAGGTTTTTGAACGTTTGAAACAACATGAGGTGCTGTTTAAGTCTTGTCCTAGTGATGAAGAATGGAAAATGGCATTTGAAATTTGTGTTAAGTTGGAGATGTTTTATGTTGTTACTGAGTTATTTTCAGGTTCCAACCATCCAACTGCAAATGTTTATTTCCCTAAAGTTTGTGAAATTATATTGTCCTTGAGAGAATGACTTTATTCTTCTAATGATGTTGTAAAAAACATGGCTTCAAGTACGATTTCCAAGTTTGATAAGTATTAGAGTGCAACCAATGGGGTGATGATAGTAGGGGTTGTTTTGGATCCTAGGTATAAAATGAAGTAGTTGGATTATTTCTTTCCACTTATATATGGAAGTGAATCCGATGTAGAAATGAAAAAAGCTAGAAAATTATGTGATGATTTGATTATTGAATAGCAAGCCAATTATAAGAGAAGCATTTCCAGTAGAAGTGATTCTAATGCATCTTCAAAGCTCACTGAATTAGGTCCTCCTATAAAGAAATCGAGATGGCAGAGTAGTTATATACAATATGTACAAGAAACTGCTTCTAAAAGTAATGTGAAATCATAATTAGATTGTTATTTAAAGGATCCTGTTTTACTTGAAGAATCAAATGAAGAAATATTTGATATATTGGCTTATTGGAAACAAATTGGAGTGAAATACCCAATTTTGCAAAGAATTGTAAGAGACTTCTTAGCCATTCCCATTTCTAACGTTGCATCATAATCTGCCTTTTGCACTGGAGGTCATATTTTGAGTCCACATTGTAGTAGATTACATGAAAACACAGTTGAGGCATTAATGTGTTGGCAAGATTGGTTACGCGATGTGATGAGAGGTATTATAAGTTTATAACTGTTGATGGATTGTAAAATCTATATACTTGTTTTACGCTCAAAAATCGTAAGTGAACGGGTCGTGACTTGTAGTTAAAAAGAGCGGATATCGATCCTACAGGGATTGATGCCCAGAAACCACTTAATTTAGAACAGCCTTTGTTTAAGAAATAAAATTGTTTAATGCAATTAAACTAGAAAATTAAATTAAAATTAAAAAGACTAATGTGAAATAAAGTTTGAATTCAAAGATCGGAACGCTAGAGATTACTTTTTCCTTATTCTATTGCCCTCATCTTTCATTGATTGAATTGTGTCTCATCCTAGATTTTCGAATGTACTAATTACCCTCTCTTAAGGTGTAACTATTTTCCCTAATTGAATTTACAGGAATCAATTGAACGATCTCTCAACCTACCCAATGACTCTACCAATTCAACTAGTTATTAC
>JANQBM010000007.1:14690615-14703303 GCA_025594535.1 Erythroxylum domingense | reverse complement strand
TTTATTTTTTCCACTTTCTCTTTTTTAATTTTAAAGTATTGACGAATATTAATAAATGAAAATTAAATTTATTAGAGGATACTAAAAATTATATCGATTTAATAATATAAATTATTAGTCAAGAGTCAGATATGAAAGTCTAAAAGAATTGATTTTATATCTTCCACTTTCTCTTTTTTTAATTTTAAAGTGTTATACTCATTGTTCATTGTATGAGAGGATAGTACACGAGAGATTTTAGTATCCCCTAATAGATTTAATTTCCATTCATCATATGTAAACTCAGTCGACTAAAGTGATCACTTTAACATCACAGAAATTTCTGATGCTAAATGACAATGACAGGATGAATTATTGTTCAAGAAGAATGAAGCCTACTCAAGGCCGACCCTGGGCAAGGGCGGAGTGGTCACCTGTTTAGGGCCCATCTTGATAAATAATAAAATAGGACCTATTTTATCGTAATAAAAAAAATGAATCCAAATAGGGTATACTCTTAACCTCATAAAAAACAAAAAAATAGCTAATATTTTGCTTAGTTATATTCTTTATGAGAAACAAAAATAGGATTTTTTTTTTAATTTACCCAAGACTTATAATATATTAGGAACGAGCCTACTCCAAAAATACTCAATAAGAGATTACCATCAGAACAGTTACATATGAAAGGAAAAGTTACCAACTCGTAATAACGTGTAGAATTTTTGAGAATTTTATCCTTATCATATTTTTGAGAATTTTACATCATAAATTTTATAATAATTTTATTTAAAAATAAATTTTCAGGTAACGTGTAGGATGGAGAGCATGCCTTCTTCATGTCAGAGAAATTATTGGACTCCATAGTTAGATCATCATTAATTTTTATTGTTAAGTGGAGTTATTGGACCACTTGGGAGTGAGTAATGATCACAAAATGTAGGGATGAATTGTATTGTCCATGAAGTCAATTGAATACTTCTCCAAATCTTCTTGCTTGAGAATGGGTTCGGTTAAAACACACCAAAAGTTTTTCTTCAAATACAGTATCAATTAGCTTAATATGAAATTGGGTCTATTAAAATGATATTGACTTAATTTTTAATTTAAGGAAATATATTTTTTGTTATTTTAATTTTAGTTTTTCAAATTTAGAAATTGAAGCTATATTTTTAATATATTAAAAACACAATAGAAGATAAAAATAATTAAATTCATCTCACTTGAAAAATAAATGATAAAATTAAAATTTAAAAAAGAATTTAAATATTAGAAAATTTAAATCTTTTTATGACTTATTTTTATTTGTTTGAAATTATTATCATTGTTTCATAGTTCATTCTACCATGTTATTACATGGTCCTGATTGTTTTAATTAATTTTAAATTTGAAAACTATCAATAAAAATTAATTTTTAATAATAAACTTAATACAAAATGTTTATAAGCTTTTCATAAATATAAGATAATAATTTTGTATTTTGAAAAATTAGAAATATTTTCATAAGTTTATTCACGATAGCTATTTATTTTTATTTAATTACTCTTATTTTGATTTTACTCTTCATTGATTGAGACATAAACTTAGTTGCAAATATCAGCCTACTGAGGGATATCTTTTCGTGACAATTCAAGCTCGAATATGATGAGTTTTTGGTCAAGGAAGTTAAACATGGTAATTGGAGCGTCAGTCAAATATAGTACAACCATCTGCTTTCTCTCAACTTTTCCAAGTCTTCTTTCTTGACGTTAGTCCATGGCAATTCATGGTCGAATATGGACCCATTACCTGCTTTTTCTCCCTAAGCTTTCCAAATTCCTTTATGGATCGTTACCTAACTATTGACTACCGAAGTCACGAACACGGCGACGCGAATCCTTAGCGTTATACCATCATAACGCTGCTATAAAATGCTTGTGGCACTTCATCATTTGCTCAATAAGCAACAAAAGCACTAGTCGATCAGTAGAAATGGCAAGAGCAGAATACCGTACGAGGTTACAAAAAGAAGTGAGTATTATGATAGTATTATTATTACTATTACAATGGCGGAGCTCCCATGGCTGTTTGGAGGAGGAGAGAGCTGCACTGTTGCAGCTTCAACACTCCTTCAATTACCCTAACGGCAGATCTTGGCTTTCACGGGATATGGATATCGACTGTTGTAAATGGCACAGAGTTGAGTGCAACATCACGACACGGCGAGTCAATCGGCTAGATCTTAATGATCTTAGAGACGAGAGTTTAGGAGAATGGAACTTCAACGCCTCAGTGTTCCTTCCCTTCCAACAACTCAGATATCTTGACTTAAGCGGCAACAACATCGTTTGCTGCTTAGAGAATGAAGGTTGGTTGTTCTTATTTTTGTTAATACCACACATACACCATACGATATCACAAACTATTATCATTTTCTTATTTACTCTCTTTTATATATATGTAAATTGGACGGATTGTGATGTCTTGCTAATTTAATTCAACTTAAATTGTTTTATTAAGCAAGTTCTTACACTGTAGGTTTTGAAGGATTGCAAAGGTTGAGCAATTTGGAGGCTCTTTATTTGGATTGGAATGGTTTGACTGATAATATTTTAGCAATGTTTCAAGGATTTCATTCCCTTAAAAAATTGTCATTAGATTATAATAACTTGGCTGGATCAATTTATATGAAAGGTATATATTTCTTTTTCCTTTTCTTATAAATTATTAATTTATATTTTATCATATTATTAATTGCAAATAGGAAAGAAGTTTTTATTTTTTAATTCCTAATTTATAAAAATTAAATTATAATACATTATTATTATTATGATATACATATTTGATAATTTCTTTCTATTATTTACCAGATTTGGTCAAAATACCTAACTTGGAGGAGTTATACTTAAGCGGCAACAATATGAAGAAGTTTGTTTCTTCTAAAGGTATAAATTTATACAAAATTTGAATAATTTTTTAATTTTATTTTCAATTCTTTAGATTTTACTCTTTATTATATTTTTCAAAAAAATTAAGAAATATATATTACAAAAGTCAAGGGAATTACGAGAGTAAACATGATTTCGGCAATGGAAATCCAATACAAAGAATGATAAGAGAAACGAAGCAACTATATTAAGGAAACTAGTGGATCAAAAGTAATTTGCAATGGTAAAAACATCAAGACATGTTGATGCCAAGTTTATGAGAATAATACTTTCTCTATGTTACCTTGTCTATTTATTGGTGATAGATATCCGAAGTTCAAGCAACCTTAAATCTCTTTATTTGGAAGATAATAATTTCAAAGGAGTACTATTCCCACAAGGTAACTAGAGTTTATAATTAAACATTTACTTGTTCTTATGAGATTATTATTATGCAGTTGTTAAATTATTTTTCTTTTTGTCTTGAAATTTGTTATGCAATTTAAGATGATCTAAATAAATTGGAAGAGTTGTTCTTGGATCGTTCTCACGTGGACGAAAACTTTCTCCTGTCGCTTGGAGGACTTCGATCTTTGAGGCTCTTGTCCATGGGGAGTATCAACTATGAGACACTCAACAATCAAAGTAAGCAGTAGCAATAATAACTGCAATATCAAATAAATGAGTAATTTTTGCTTTAATTTGTTAATAGTTAGTTGAATTATCATTTAAAGTTGCAAAATATGTAATGTTTAGAAGTACTTAAAATCATAATTAATGATTTACAAATAATTATTTTTTAAAAATCCTTAAAATAATTCATAATTGACTATGTTATCTTTTTGTTGTGTGGTTTTTGTAGGTTTCCTCAACTCCGTTGCAAATGTTACTTCACTTGATGGTACCTTTTATGAGTCAAACTTAAAATTTGAGGAATTATTATTTTTCTCTACTCTCTAATGTTCTCTCAATTTATTTTTAGAATCACGCAAGTTGAGGAATCTCCAGAAGCTTTGTCTAAATGACAATAATCTTAGTGGCACCTTGCCTTCTTGTTTGGAGAATTTGACACTTCTTCAAGATTTGGACCTATCATATAATTACTTCACCGGAAATATATCTGCATCTCCCTTGAAGAGTTTCACATCCATTGTGAACCTAGATATTTCTAATAATCAGTTTCAAATTCCAATATCACTCTCTCCATTTCTCAATCATTCTAAACTCAAGAAGTTATATGCTGGTATGAACGAGATGTACACAGAAAGTGGTGGGGTTGATAATAATTTGACTCCTAAGTTTCAATTACAAGAACTCGCTTTGTTCTCTACATATGGAGATGGAGGGGGTTCATTTCCAATATTTCTACAGCATCAGTATGATTTGAGATATCTTCGTCTTGATGGTATTCAAATGAGAGGAGCTGGATTTCCAAGTTGGTTACTAGACAACAATACAAATTTGGAAAGCCTTTCTTTAGGCAATTGTTCTCTTTCGGGAACAATACGTTTGTCAATTCATCCTCACCCAAAGTTGGACTACTTAGGCATTTCCAGCAATCAATTTTATGGCCACATTCCGAGAAAGATTGGAAGGTATTTTCCAATGCTAAGCTATTTATCCTTGGGCAAAAATGATTTCATTGGAAAGATTCCGAATAGCTTATGGAATTGTTCTCACTTACGATTATTAGACATGAATTACAATAAATTATTTGGCAAGATACCAGAGTGGATTGGGAATATGTCACATCTTTCAATCATGGATCTGTCAAATAATAACCTTTTTGGAAGCCTACCCTCAATGTTCATACCTTCACAAGTCGAACAAGTCTATTTATCCCATAACAGACTTGAAGGACCTTTTCCCGATGTACTTCCTAACTCTAGCGTGGTCATACTAGATCTCAGCCATAATTACTTAACTGGTGGCATACCGAACTCAATCAAGAATTTGTACCAGTTGATGTATGTTCTATTAAATCATAACAATTTGGAAGGTGAAATACCTATTTATCTATGGAAGATGACGAAGGAATTAAAGTTCGTTGATCTTTCCCATAATAGATTTGACACTCTCTCACTCAAAAACGATACTTTCGAAACTCCTCCTAAGGATGGTGGCGTCACCAGCTATAGTGGCTTTCTCGAATTGGAACAAAAAGGAAACACTTACCAGTACAGCATATTACGTATATTTGGGATTGATTTCATTGGATTAGATCTCTCCAGTAACAACTTATTGTGTTCAATCCCTTTTGAAATTGGAAACAAAGAAGGTATGAAGATGTTGAACTTATCTCGTAACAATTTGATAGGATTTATTCCATTATCATTTTCAACTATGACATCAGTAGAGAGTTTGGACCTGTCCTACAATCACTTGAGTGGAATACTTCCTCCTCAACTGGTTCAGTTAGAATTTTTAGAAGTGTTCAGTGTGGCTTACAACAATATTTCTGGCAAGACGCCAGCAAGAGTCAGACAATTTGCAACTTTTGAAGAAAGTAGCTACCGAGGAAATCCTTTTTTGTGTGGAGTACCCCTGCCCAAGAATTGCACTCCAACAGAATCGTCAATGACAAAGAAGAGTTCGATAAGTGATACAGATGATTGTGATGGTTTCATAGATACAAAGATTTTTCTTATAAGTTTTTGGGTTACTTTCACCATTATATTACTGGCAATAGTTTCGATTTTGTATATAAATCCTTACTGGCGACAAGCATGGTTCTACTTTATCGAGTTGATGATCACATCATGCTATTACTTTTTGGTGGATCATTTTCCATTTTTATCTAAATTTGGGATTGCTTATCTTCTCTAGGAACATGTTTCTCAGTTGTATTTAAATTTTAATTAGGAGGTGATTTCAATCAATTTCATTGATGTAAATTAATTATGTGTGTCTCTTTTTCCATTCCTTGAAGAGTTAACTGAAAATCTTAATTTGCAGTTCCGTAAATGGTTAATTGGGAGTTAGTAGAAAGACGAGAAAAGTGGGTGACCCCAAGCATTGATTAAACACATCTTGAATTTAAGAGCTTTCACTGGAATAGTTCATGGGGATGATGATGTGCCATGTAAAGGCTATTACCATTCTCCATTTCACTTATAAAATGCCTCGGATGGAGTAGAGGTTGTGCAATGGACTTTTCGGGTAACGAAGAGTCCATTTTCTAAGGAGTTATCTGCTTCAAATTAAGGAGTTTGGCGGAGCCCTGAAATAGATTTGGCATTAGTTAGATGTCATAAAAGACAACATAGGCCATAAAGAAAATATGTTTTTGTATATCGAACATGAAAACACTGGACCAAAAGAAATCTTTTAAATGATTAGAGATGTTTATCTCTGCATTAGTAAGAATTGACCTACAACATATTGACAGACCTATATATCATTTTCAGCAAAATCTCCACCAGTTCCTGGATTTTTATCATACAAGTAGCCAAATTTGTTCCAAGTAGAAGAATGGAAATCATGTTTTTTTTTTGTATTCTCTGAGTTACTATGTAAAAGAAATACACATTCTGATGCACAGGAATGGGATTTGTATACAACTATGATCAATTCCTCTATCAGATGAATTTGAGAAACAATTTGGGATATATGTAAGTTATCAGTTAACTCCATAGTCAGAGCATTCAGAAGATGCAAGACTCTGCTATCTCACAGCAGAAAGGGTTGACAAACCTGGTAAACAAGCCAAGGAGATCCGAAGCTTGAGGTACTTGCATCATGTTCGTTACAGTCAATCCCAGAAATAGCAAGAAACCAAAGTTGCAATGGTTTTATTATGATTGTTTTGTATTTTATTACCTTGGCCAATAAAATAAAATGAAATTTCTCTTAATTTTATAAATAATAAAATCTAATAATTTTATTTTTATATCATAAAGCTACGAAGGAATTAATTTGAACGGGGCCTTATTGTGTTAGATACATTGATAAGCTCTTGTTTAGGCACCAGTTGAGCCACCATCAGACGGCAGACTGACGCCCCCATGGCGGCAGAGAAGCGATGCCACTACGAGGTGCTGGGCCTCTCCCGCGACTGCTCCGCCGACGAAATCCGCTCGGCTTACAAGAAGCTTGCTTTGCAGCGCCACCCTGACAAGCTCATACAGTCCGGATTGAGCCAAACGGAAGCCACGGCGCAGTTCCAGGAGCTTTCTCACGCATACGAAGTTCTCTCCGATCCTAAGGAACGCGCTTGGTACGATTCTCACCGCTCCCAAATTCTCTTTTCCGATCCTGACTCCGGCAATTCTGTCCCTGACTCGGTCATCCCTAACCTGTTCTCTTTCTTTTCTAATACGGTCTACTCTGGTTATGCGGACTCTGGGAAGGGATTTTATAAGGTTTATTCTGATGTTTTTGATAAGATCTATTCGAATGAGGTTAACTTTTGTCGGAAATTAGGATTAGGGCTAGAGGATTTGAGGGAGGCTCCGGTTATGGGGAATTTACAGAGTCCGTACGAGCAAGTTACGGCCTTCTATAATTATTGGTTGGGGTTTAGCACTGTTATGGATTTTTGTTGGGTTGATCAATATGATGTTATGGCTGGGCCTAATCGGAAGTCTAGGAGAGTGATGGAGGATGAAAATAAGAAGCTGAGGAAGAAAGCGAAGAGGGAGTATAACGAGACAGTCAGGGGCCTGGCAGAATTTGTGAAGAAAAGGGACAAAAGGGTGATTGATATGATGGTTAAGAAGAACGCAGAAATGGAGAAGAGGAAGGAGGAGGAGAGGGAGAGGAAGCAGAAGTTGCAGAAGGAGAGGATGGAGCGGGCAAAAACTTACAAGGAACCCGAGTGGGCACGAGTGAATGAAGAGGAAGTTGAGGAACTGGAGGCAGTCGGGGAGGAGAATGGGGAAAAGAAGGAAGAATTTTATTGTGTGGTGTGTGGGAAGAAGTTCAAGAGTGAGAAGCAATGGAAGAATCACGAGCAGTCTAAGAAGCATAAGGAGACGTTGGTGCAGTTGAGGAAGTCGTTTGTGGAGGAAGAAGTATTGAATGAGGAAGATTTGGAGGAGGAAGAGTTGGAGAATGGGGACACAGACCATGGGTTGGATGAGATGGAGGGGAGATTTAAAGAAGGTTTTAGGATTGGAGGGGAAGGGAATGGCATTGAAGTTGATAATCTGAGTGATGAAGAAGATATATTTTTGGATGTGGAAGATGTGAATGAGGTGGAACGGTTTGCAGAAGATGGGAAATTGGATAGGGATGATGGTGGAGATGATCGGCAAGGTACTCTACTTGAAGATATGGTATCAGGGCACAAGAATAGGAAATATCAGCATTCAAGGATTGACAGTGAGGAGTTATCGATGCAAGTTAATGAAGATGAAAATGAGGTGCTTGAAGCTATGGAATGTGACAACAGGAAGGGTAGGAGGAGGAAAGCCAAGAAAGAGAAGGGTAAGAATTGTGCTGTAGAAGCTGTCAAAGGAAATATGGATGAAGATAAGAACCAGGAAGAAGACACTAATGAGCATACTGATGAGCAAGTAGAGGAGTTATCTTCTAATTCATTGGTGGAGAATGGATGTGATAACGAAATTGATATTCATTTGGGGAAGAATCGGAAGATTTCAAGTGATTCTACTGACAGGAACAGGAAACGAGTCTCAAAGAAGGAAACAAATACCAGGTCAAAGAAATCTTCCAAATCAAAGAAGGGAAAGGTATGAACTTTATACCTCAGCTTTGTGTTTGCTCATAATTCTCGCTGATCTTTGCTACTGCTACTCGAGAGATACTGTATGATGTACTTACTGAAGGAGTGCTGTAAATAGTTGTTGTGACAACTTCTTGACTAGGAATTATAATGCTGGACTAGTTGTGGATGTATTTTGGTCTAAACTCAACTTTCAATTTGATAAATTGCAGTTTTTCATTTTCACAAGTTCATACATGTTTATGTATAAAGAAATTCATAGGGGAACATTGTAGTGTTATTTGTATGTCTCTATGGAGTTTGTATGAATCTGCCATATATGGTTAAACTTTGAAAACTTAGGATGCAGTGTCTTGTACCAAAATGCTTCTTCCACTTCATGCAAAAACAAAATTTGAAATCTGCCTCCATGTAACATAGCGCTGTGAGGAGTTTATTTTGTTTGCTCTAGACCTATGTTACTTGACTTGTATGTACACGTAACTGCCAAACTACTCTACCTGTCCTATATTCCTCCTCTCCATTTAGGAAGTAAATCATCTAGCATGTAATCCAGATATTCTTACAAATCATGTAATACTTGAAGTTTTGTAGTTTCTGGTTTAACATATATTAACACGATGAATTTTGTTGAATTGCTTCTACTGAAGGCATGGGAGACTGATTGTAGGATAGTTCCTTGATTTGAAAATTTCTGGACTTAAAAATTCTAATGCTCAAGTCTGCATCAGCTTAACCCATGGGTTTCCTAATTTTGTGTTGTATTCTTTAACAGGCTGGCAACTTGTGTGAGACGTGCGGTGAGGAATTTGATTCAAGGTATGTTCTGATAATTCTAATCTCCCCATTTGGTTTTGAGCTTCTTGCAGTGTTGGCTTTTTGGTTCTTTTGTCATATTGGTTGTATTTTTGCAGTTCCCTATATTTCAGTGTTGTTTACATCTCTTTGTAATGTCAGGAATAAACTGCACAGGCATTTGGGTGAAACTGGTCATGCCACACTGAAATACCGGTGAAAAACTCTCTTCTTCTGTGCCGCTAACTTATTTTTAGAAAAGAATCAATTGATAGTATATTTGTCAATTATCTCGGATCGAAAGTGCATGAAATCAGCTTTGTTTTCCAATCAAGAGCTACATATAGCTGCTTAAAGTCTCTTCCGTGTCTGTACAAGGGATTTACTTCTCTAATGGAGAGTGCGAGCTTATGAGAGTTCAAGGACCTATTTCCTGCACTGAGGATGTAAAATCAGCTGAAATCTGTTGCAAATTTCAACTGTATATTGGAATATCGAGCAGTAATGATTCCATCTGTTCGAGTTATTAACAAATTTTGCTGAAATGAAATTACAAGAGTTTTGGTATTCAAGCTTGGAGTATTGCTTTACTTTTGTGCAAGGAATGTTAGCAGATTTCCCATGGCCCAAATGTTCCACTTTGAATTGTGTTTGTTTAATGCTATTTGCTGGAAGCGCCAAACTTTTATGAACATCCTTTCCTGACGTGAAATTTTATGTTTGGTTACATACGAAGTATTCACAGTTCAGTTTAAGTGCCACTTTCGGACACGCAAAGAGATCTCGAAATATGTTTCAGCCACCGAAATCTCAGCAAGCACCTAATTTGTCTGATAGAAGAACCGAATTGCCACCCGGCTCTACAAAAGTTCAACACTGTATGGACAAACTAATGCGATCCAGCAAAGTATAAAGCTGCGTAATACTGTCTTTTTATCATATTGCTATGTTGAATATTATACGTGACCACACAATCGCGTTCAATATGGTGTACTACCAATAAAGCATCAATCCCCACCAACCTAGGCTAGGATCCTTTTTACAGCGAGAGCGCAAATGCTTGTTCTCGAAGCAAGAATCGGATTACGTATTCACAATGAAGATAAAAAAGAACACATGGTTGTTGTCACAGAGGCTTCGTAGAAGCTTTGTCGATGTAAGCAGCGGCTTCCTGTTCTGAAAGCTGTCGTCCTTCTACTAGGCCTTTTATTAAGGTGTTGGCATACTCTTTAGATGGAGCACGAAGCGAAACCTGTTCATGTTTGAACTTTTCAATATCAGAGAGTGAGCACCTGGACAATCATGAAGAATCGCGAGTCAGGCCGTTGCCAATTGCCGAATAAATAGGTAAGGAGTAAACATGAAAAGAAGAGAGGCTTTTGTCCTTACGTCATAGTCAAGATTGGAATATCATTTTCCTTTCCCAGGTAAACTACGTTATGGTACCAACCACTCTGCATAGAAGCAAAACAGGCATAACAAAATACGAGCTATAATGGTTGAAGACTCAACATGCGCACTTTCATCGGTAAAAGAAAGCAAAGCAAAACAAATGTGGCATACCTTCAAAAGCTCCAAAGAAATGGTTCTCTCATTTTCAATAGTGTTTAAAGCAGCCAAGTCAAAAGCTGGAGTCTTCATCTCATTACTTGAGATATTTTCTTGAAGTAAAACATCATTGAACTGCTCCAGTCTGTTGTGGGAAATTGAAAAAAGAAAACTACGAATATGAAACTCAATGCAGTGGATCATTAAGTATCTGAAAGAAAGATGAATAGGGCTTAATTGTGTTTTCTTCTGGATTCATGACCCAACAAATAACTTGTTAGCTGAAATACTGTCTTAAAACATTTTGTGCAACAAATTGTCGCCAGAAAGCATGCAATTTATGTGCAGACAAGAAAAAATTGAAGTTAAAGTGAAAACAGATCCCTGAAGAAGAACATACGTAATTCTGTACAGACACATGTAGGTTATGTCATCAACACTACTTTCAGGATGAAGGAAAGCAACCCCTCCAGCTCCCCATGTTTTTGTAGAATCACGACCAAAGAACAATCTGTGGGGAAATGCTTTCCAAATAGTCTCCCGTGGTGAATTTCTATCCATTGATCCGGCACACGGCTTTCTCATACCATCCACCTAAGTTACAAAATATACCATATTATAAAAGGAAATATTCAGGAAAGAAATCATTGTCCATTTCTACATCTCAGTCCCTGCAGAGTATGAGGCAAAGCTTGGCACAACTAGTAATTTGACAAGGCATGTTAAGCTGAAAAATTTTCGCACAAGATGTTCATATATTGAGATCACATACAAGACTTATCAGACAAGTTGAGATGCTCCAAGCTTAAGATGGTGTGAGTTACTTCCAAAAGTCATGTTTCGTTTTGACAACAGGGGATATGTGTGACAGGATGTGTTACCTGGCCACCTTTGATATAGCAGAGGAATCTTGGTCTCCACATGTTAGAACCAAAAGTAGCATACCATATTTCAATCTTGGAAAGCTCTGTCCTCCAGGCTGTTGAAGATGTGGACCCTATTGACAGTCAACATCGAACCGACAATTTAGAAGTGGTTAAGATGGTTCAGTTAGGCATTTAAATACTGGAAAGTTAACACAAGTCCTTACAATAGGCTTATGTCCTACACCCTTATAGACTAATGGGATCATACAACGTTCTGTAATTTTTAAGTGTTTTTTATCTTTATTTTATTATTTATTAGTATTTGTATTATTATTGTTATTTATTATTTATTATTTATTAATATTTATATTTTATCTGTATTTATATTTATTTACATTATATTATTATATTATTTTGATTTTTAAATTTCTTTATTCTTATTTTATTCTATTAATTTTTAATACAATTATTTGTTTATATTTTCTACTTTTGTTTTTTAAAACAATTATCAAAACTTTTTTGTTTATGCTCGGTCAGGTCACCAAGACAAGATCCTTGGGACTACAGCTCGGCCTCGCTTACCGATCGACCAGATTGCCGAGACGAGATCCTTGGAACCATCGATCGATTTCGTCATAGCTCGGCCGGGTCGCCAAGACAAGATCCTTGGGACTACAGCTCGGCCTCGCCTACCGATCGACCAGGTAGCCAAGACAAGATCCTTGGGACCATTGCTCGGCATCAACATTGATCGACTACAGTCGGTCGGGTCGCCAAGACAAGATCCTTAGGACCCTCGCTCGGCCTGGGCATCGATCGGCCACACTCGCCTAGGATCCTAAGGTAAAATCTCGAATGTCGATGCGCAACGAGTGCACTCGTTCACGATTTGCTACTTAAGAAATAGT
>JANQBM010000007.1:14677584-14690515 GCA_025594535.1 Erythroxylum domingense | reverse complement strand
ACCGTGGGGACCCAGGACCAGAAGTACTTAGTCCCCCACGGTCATCGACGATTCATTTCTCGGCAGCTTTTCCACAACCAACCCATCCTTCCGTTCTTTTGTCGAGACTTCTTCAGCACCTTTCACCCTACTTCTAGAACTGGCCGTTGACATGCTTGCTAGGAAGAGAACTTTTGAAAAGAAAACTTTAGAGGAAGAAACGAAGAAAAAGGACGTACCTATTTAGTGATTTGAAATGAGGAAATCGGGCGACGGTTGAAAGAAATTTCCGAGAACTGAGAGCAAAAAAGAACAAATGAAAGCAGAGTGAAAGTAAGAATGAAACAAGCGTGAAAAAAACCTACTGAGTATTGACCCTGAATACTTATAGAAGATCGGTTGAACGGACATCCTAATCAAAGCGCGACACGTGGAGAAAATTCAAACAAGCTCGGACACGTGAAAAAATTCGAGCCAAGAAGGATTAGGGTTGTTCGAAATCCGGAGCGGCGCACAAAATATTAGAATAGAGGTGATATGAGTGATTGCTCAGCTGTCACACCACAACTTCATAATATAATTTCTAAATCTCAACATCCTGAAGAGTTATTTCACCCACATTTATCTTGCACATCGGTAGCCCTATTGCATGACTTCACAGTAGGTGTTTGAACACAAATTGCTTCTTGTTTTTCCATCAAATCAAGTTATCATTAAGATTTTTATAGAAGTTTAAAACATTTCATAGTTCTTATAAGTTTATGTTTATAAAATAACCCTTATTTATAAGAAAATCAATAATGGACCCGTTAAGGTTTTTCCTATTGGAAGGATAAGCCCTTATTTTCATAATATATTAATTTTGACATTGTTAGCAAATTTTATATAAACCGGACCGGACCGGCTGGTTTGACCCAAATAAATATGAACCGGCCAGGTTTTTGGTCCGGTTTGTACTTAAACTACCGATAACCGAAGACTCTGCAGATCTGTTGTCAAATCATATGAACAAATTCCACTGAGGAACATTGGAGGTCTCTGTTCCATCAACTATCACATTCCCATCTCTCTCATTTGCTCACTACAACACAACTACCTAAAACAATACTGAGATGGAGTTCAGTTTGTGGTACAGGAAACAGAACAAAATTAAGAACTTTGAAATTTCAGGAATCTATTATTTTTCTTTACCTTGAGTGTCTTCAAGTTTAAGCTTCAGAAGTGGTTCCATAACCTCCTGAACAGCTGCTGAAAGGTTTTCTGACACAATATTGTGTGCTTTATCCTCACCTTCAGAATCAGAACTTGAAATCAGCAGTTGCTGAAACAAAATTTCCATCTTAGCATGGTGTATTAAAAGAGTGTACGTACAAGACCTAATTGAAGCCTCTGAAAACCCTTTCTCCATTTGAACTACAAATAATGGATTAATTCATGCCATTAAGTTATTAGCAGTTCCAACTTTTTCACTCAATTTACAACTTCTCCTTGTAAAGATTAATCATGGTACTCTTTTCTAGGTCAAAGAAGATTAATAAACATGAATAAGGAATTAGTTATACTCTTTTATTGGTAAAAGAAAACTAATTTTCATGTTTGCTTGCAATCAACTCATCAAGACATTTTAACATGATGCCAAAATAATAGATGTCAATGCAACCATGGGCATAAGGATTTAGTTCTTTTTATTAGAAATTCAATATGGGCAGAAGTAGAATGGCACCAAAGAAATAATTGTTGCTGTCTTATTTACCGGAGGTAAGGCTTTTTGCGTGGTTAATTTTGATGGTAATTCATCTGCAAGAATTGGCCAGTAAGCACTTAATTCCTTGCGAACCTGGAGAACAGATTCAATGTAACTTGTTGAGAAAGAAAATACCATTATTATACTTCTTAAAGCAGAAACAATACTAGACACAAGCAGAGAGCTCCAACCCCTAGCTAAGAGTTACTAAAACCATGTCTGTTTACCGCTTGTATCACACGCCATGAGGATTCAAATGGATACGCTTCTGAAGATCCGCAAATAGGCTTATCCTCGAGTAATACTTCCATGCATCCAAGGAATGAATTTGCTATGGAGTCAAGATTGTACCCTCCTTCCAATGCTAAAACAATCTTTCCTTGAGCAAAGTTCATTAACTGCAAAAGGCAAAACTGATATAAGAAGCCCAATTACAGATAGACATTCTTCAATAATACTCCACAATGAAGTAGCGCAAGGCACTAAACAAATCAGTAAACAAAAGCCTACAATACGAATAATTTGGAGAACAAATAGTGCTATAAAAGATATTGCAATCTGAGCACCAAATTATGCCAATCGTTCAAGTAAGATCTCAGATCCATATGCCTCAATCAAAATTGCCACTGATAGTCCATAGCCAAGATAACATCTTATAAGATAGTAGACGCACATAAACAAACAATAACTCAAATGCTAACCTTTTTCAGCATCATGGAGTACCCATATGGTGTGATACGACAACCACCAAGAGGATCACCAACAGCTGTTCCATCATAACAGTGCTATGCTTAGTAAGAATAACTATATTATCAAGATATGATAAATGGATATCTACAATGAACTAAACAAGATAACAATAACCACACCTGCATCAAATCCTGCTGAAACAATAATCATGTCTGGTTCAAATTCCTTAGCAACTGGGATCAAAATGTGATCCCAAACAGCAAAATAATCAGCATCACCACATCTACCATTCTCCCAAGGCACGTTGATGTTAAATCCTGCACCTGGTCCTTCTCCAACCATGGTGTAAAAGCCATCATCATTAGCTGGGTAAAAATTCCCAAACTCATGCCTGCATAGATTTGCAACTCATGCAATCACCATCAGTTGATATCTGCATATCTAATTCTATTATATAAAATAATTAAGCAAAGGATTTTGATCACAAAACACCCCGCTTCTCAAGGAAAAACATAAAGAAAATATTACCTATGGACAGAGAAGAATAAAACGCGAGGGTCCTTCCAAAACATCTTTTGGGTGCCATTACCATGATGAACATCCCAGTCAACAATCAAAATCTTTTTAATACCCAGTTCTGGCTGTAAAATCCAAAGGGATTTCAAGTGGCATCTCAATAACGGTAAGAGCATAAATCTAATACCAAATTAAAATTGATGGCATATGAGCTAAATAGCTGAAGAGAGGAAATACAATTACTAAAATCCACCCACTTTTTCATCTAGTAGAATAGTTGTTGCAACGGCGACATTGTTGAATAGACAAAATCCCATAGCCTCATCATGTTCAGCATGATGTCCTGGAGGCCTAACAATGGCAGCGGCAGATTTCAATTCCCCTTTGGCAACTCTCTCAGCGACCTTAATGGATATACATCTATGGTTAGCCTTCCATGAACAAGATCATACTAAAAGATAGCATTAAGGAACACAAGATATTCAGTCAAGAAAACAATTGATTCAAAGGGAACAAAATTTGGCAATTTCTAAATTCATTATCCACTTCCCCACGAACAAGTCAATCAAATATACACAGATGAGTCACTTTAACTTCAACACTTTCAGTCAATTGGACATTTCACATCATGAGAAAAGCCTACTTTTCTTAACATCTTGAGAATATGTCATTTACTTAATATCGGTCATCACATAAGTTTCTGTAAAAAGCCGCAAATCAGCATAAACCATATGTGAGTTTCTGTAAAAAGCTGCAATCAGCATAAAGCATATCTGAGTTTCTGTAAAAAGCTGCAATAAGCATAGGGCATATCTGATGCAAGACAGGTAGACAATATTCCCACATTTTGATAACACGTATATTCTCGAAATTAGACCTGCTAGATCTAATAACTAGATTTCAGAATTGAAGAAATAGAAAAAAGGATAGGTCTAAAATCACTCATAGGGTTTGTATAAAAATTAGGAGCCACTCCTAAAATTTGAAGCAAATGAAACAATTATTATCATGCTAATAGGTGCCTAAAAGAATTTGGAAATGAATAATAATATGACACTACTAGGTTCCTTTAGGATTTAAGAATGACTACTAAATCCAAAAGTCACTCTTACAAAGAAAGCATCATAGTTCGTAAAATTGTAATCTGGAATTTTCATAAGAACTCCTTTTCGTTTTCCTCCGTAAACTGAATAGACTATCAAAATATACAGACTTACGAGTTAATCATATTTAAGATACGCAATCAATTTATTTTTTTCTTTAATAGCTATTCTTCAATGAGAAAAACTTCAAAATAACCATTTACTAATTCATTCTATTAAGGAAACTCAAAAATACACAAAATCGACTAAAAAAAGTCTCTAAAATATTATGGACAATAAGCAAGAAACTAGACACCATAGCAAGTCGAGCTAATCTCATTCTTCATCAATATCTCAGCACAAGAGTATGACAGACAATAGCTGAAAGCACGAGCGTCCTTAAAATTTGCTGGAGAACAAATAAAGCTCTGAATTTATACCTCTACGACAGAACCAGCAGCAAGGTAAGCAGCTTCCGACGATCCTTCATTTAAATATATGGAATTCCATTTTGATGCAATACTCTCTCTCTTGGAATCAAACTTTTTGGAGCTTATATTTCTAATCAAATTGACATGATTGCGCGAGTGAACTGTCAAAAGATGTTTATCTTCAGCTTCCTTGGCAGTCAACACCACGCATCTGAAAAGTAAATGCAATCAGTTGCCATCATAACATGACAAATAAACCATAAACTACACCTATTATACCAACAGGACAAACAAACCGTAGAATTCACCAATTATACCAAAATAAAACGAAAATAGAGCTAAAATTGTACCTAACAAACCAATATAGCCACCAACCTATGTGCAAATGTTAGTAACGCCACGTAAGAAAAATTAGAAAAGTAAATGAAGAAAACGGTTCAATTCAACAAGAAACAACAGTAATCGTATTTTCGCAAGAACTATTCGAGTGCAGAGAAAACGGTGAAAAACAAGCGAACAGAACTCGCTCAGCTGGTTTCAGAGCTCTTCGCACTCAACAATGGATTTATACAATTTCCGAACTCTCCGCTACTTCCATTCCAGAGCAGCCAAACAGAAGAAGAAGACTGGTAACCAACCTTTGAGGTATGTTGTTGGAGAGGAGTTTGTTCCAGATGACTTTGATGCGATGGGGGTTCTCGGGGTGAGGATCACCATCCGGAGTTTGATGTTTGCACATGCGATCATCGTAAAGTAGTCCGACGCTCCTTACACTGCTCTTGGCCTCACCAGATCCCACCTCCCCCATGGCCTTTTCTTCTTCTTCTTTCTCTACCTATCACCGAGGTTCTAGTGATACATGACGGAGGTGAATGGGCCTGTGATGTTGACGCCTTTCATCTTGTTTTAGCTTTAGATTCTTTTCTTTATTTCTTTTATCTTTAATTTGAATGATGTTCGTGGGAAGGTTACCTTGTCTTTTAACCATATACGGCAGTTGATTTTAACTTGTCTTTTATATGGATGTCAATAATGGCCTAACTCGGCCTGGTCCTATCTCGAGCAGGTAATAGGTTAATTATAGTTTGCTCGGGTTAAGTTACGAGTTGATTATGATCAACCCAAGTTATGGGACTGGCCAAGCCTAGTCTATAACCCATCTATTTTTTCGAAACAAAATCATTTTATTGAAAACGTCATTTTAAAATTTTTTTACTTTAAAAATAAATGGTGCCAGTGGCCTGGAGGGTCACAACCTGAGCTATTTATTAGAATAAGTTTGATCTTCGAGCCAATCTGATTGGCTCAAACTTTTAATTTGATTTTATTATAAATTTAATCTTTTTTTAATTTAATTATTAGTTTATTAAATAATTTATTTAAATTTTTATAATATGTATTTAAAATTTTATTTAATATATAGTTAAAAGATTATATATGTGAATTTTCTTTTTATAAAAATAAAGCTTCACTTACTTATGGTAATGAGTAGAATCAAATCTAATTTTTTGTCCAAATTTCACATTATCGAGCTCAAGTAATTTAAAGTCTGATTGGATTAGAGTTCAAACAATTTTATTTTGATAAGTATAACCAAAAAGAAAATGATGTTATTTTGATAAATATATTTAAATGACATCATTTTGTTTAAACTAATTTGACCCCTAAATTTTGAGTCAAACATCAACTTAGTTCTAACATGCTGATTTTAGTTTGATTGAACACATTTTGTCATCTTTACTATTCGACCTTTAAATCTAAATAGTCGCATCGTTTAATTGTTGGCAAGCCTTAACGATGCTTGGTACTTGGGTTGGCATATAAATCATATCTTGATGAAAGAGCAAGTGGCTTTACAAAATAGGGATGCTTCTTTACTCCCCTGTTAACAACCTTGTTACAGTGTTGATTAGGATAATGTTGTTGTATGTCAAAGATAATTTTATAAGTTATTGTGCTCATTATCATTGGACCACTGAAGAGGATCTACACTATTGATTGATTGCAATGATTCACCAACTGATGATCTCTAATGGCCAGTGGAATATGTATAGTAGAAGGAATAGAAGTTGGAATGTGGTTGCTAATGTGAGAGATATCAAACACATGTTTGGATGAATGCTAATTGATAAGGAACCTTACTCACTTTGAACATAACCTAGAAAGGATAAAAAATAATGGAGATAGATTCTGAGAAGTTCAAGAAAACGAGAGTCTCCAATGGGCCTTGAGAAGACCTCCGCTTTGTTTTTCCTTATTCGCTTCACCACCATTAAGTATTTTATGTTGTTTTCTTTGTTTATCCATTTTGTTTTTAAGACCTCTCTCTTTGGATTGTTTTGACTTTTTTTTTCTTTTTTGAGCTTTTTTTTGTGATCTCTTTCTCATTTCTTCCAAGCTCTCTCTCTTTTTATGTTTGTAGTTTTTATAACTTCTCTCTCTCATTTTATTCATTCTTTATTTTTCTCCATCTCTTTTTACATTATCCTTCCTCTTTGTTCATAACTCTGACTCTCTCTTCTATTATGTACTGTCTTTACTATCCTTTTAGTGAAAAGATTTACTAAAAAGAGAGATAAAAATATTTAGAGTTTACATTATTTATTTTTATTTGTATTTATTTTTTGTACATAACATACCATGAAGATATTTAATACATGAAATTAATAAAAATAAATTAAAATTTGTCAAATGATACCTACCAATCTTTAGTTATAAACCTAAATACTAGATAGATGCATAATTTATTATATTTATATCCTATATTTGATATTTTTTGCTTGATATTTTATACATTAATTGTACATTTAGTACTTAATTTGCCCCAAATGTGTTTATAGGTTATAATTGTCTTCATAGACTTAAATGAGAATAATTCAGATGAAAATGCGAAACAAAATGAAGATTTGAAGCACAGAAGGGATACATGGTCGTGCATTAGCCCATGTACTTCTTTTAGGTCGTACAGATTCACGAATTCTAAAGATTTTGGGTTGTTCATGGTTTAATGCACAACTGTGCATTAGCCTATGCATCTCTTAGAACCCTAAAATTTATTATAAAAAGACGTGTTTAGAGGCAAAATGAATTGAGTAGACATTAAGAGGTGATTGCAGAGCCAGAGATTATTTAGAAGGGGCAATTTTAAGGTAGAGAAGTGGAAAACACGAAGAATTCATCTAAAGATCCATTGGAATTCAAGATCAAACCTCTATCTTGTAAGAATATTCGATAGAAGACAAACAAGGAGATTTAGAATTATGAACCCATTGTTTTCAATTTGTTTTTCTTTCTGTTTATGGTTGATTTTATTTTCTATCGTATGTAACTAAATTCTTTTAGTGTTTAGGCTAGAGGAACCCTAGTTTTGTGTAATAACATGTTTTGATTCTTTTATTAATGCAATTAGTTAGAATGATATATTATGATTCAATTACGTGTTTAATTTATGTTGTAATAGATTTGAAATATTAGATCATAATTTGATTTCATAACATAGAGATTGAGAAATCCTTGTATGAAATAATCCATCATAATTGGAAGGAGTTGATTGCAACGCTAGAGATAGGATGACATAAATCCTCCAGATTAGGGTCAAATATAATAAAGGGATTCACAAATCAGTAAAGCAATCCTATAAACTTTAACCTAAGTAATTCGGTTGAAAACCTTAGGATTAGTTGTTATTAAACTCGAGAGAGGTATTAGCATAACATAAGAACCTCCATGATATAATAAATCAATAAAATAATTGCATAATAAAAGATCAATCAATTAAGGGTAATTAAGGGGATTCAAAACCTAGACACTAATTATCGATATTGATAGTTTTCTAATTAATTTCTTAATTCTCTGTTCAATCTTACTACCTGTTTTATTTTATTTACTTAATTTTTCTTTTCTTTAATTAAAAATTCAAATCAAATTTGTAAACTAGATAATAGGATAACGATAACTACTAGTATTCATCATCTTCATAGGATCGACCTGTACTTGTCGTGCATTTGTAGTAATTCATAATTGACATATATAGAAAAATTCAATCAAGTTTTTAACATCGTTACCGAGGACTTTTATATTAGAAACACTTGAATGCTATTGCTCTAGTCATTAGTTTTTATATTATATTATATTTTTTTGTATTTTATTATATCTTGTTGTATTTGTGACTTATTCATTTAATTATCTTTTGAACTTCTCTACATAATCTTGAGTTTGTGGTTTATTGTAGGATTTAAAATTCAATGCCATAAACCACAACTGACAATGGAAGAATGGAGCAGACAATCCTTTTATAGGAGCTAGAATATATCTTCATAATCTGTAACATCACCATATGGGAGAGAGAGGTGTCCTCACATGTTTTCGGAAGCTCAACCGATATCTAGACTGTGTTGCAACATTGTTGGGAATAGTTACTACAATCATGAATGTTGAGCATCAACTTATATATAGGAGCGACCGAGCATATATACTTAAAGTCAAGGTGCACTATATGAGAATAACTGTAATTCAGGGTGGAGTAACTCTTACGGCTATATATGGAACGATTATGCCTCCGCTAAAAATTTACAACACCAAGCACCTCTAGTTAACGAGCCAACTCTGGAAGACACAATAGCCAATTTCATTCAAGAATCAATCATGAGGCATTAGAAAATAGAGGCTCATATACAAAATTTGGTGAATCAGATGGTGAAGCCATTATTTGACGAGATGTAAGGGAGTTTTCCTAGTGCTATTGAAATAGACCTTATAGAATGTGGAATAACAATCACCCTTACGAGCAAAAAAGAGTTCCCAATAGAAGAAGAAAAGGAAGAGAAAAAGGAAGGAAGTGTTACAGATAAATTAATGGACCTCCTTGTCGAAATGAAAGATAATTGTTGCGAATTCGAGGGTGAAGAAAAGACAATGATTGGCTTTATGAATGAAGTGACATTCCAAGAAGAGCTTTTGAAAGAAGAAGGAGTCTCCATCTAAGAAGAGGAAGTAGAGGAGTGGCAGGAGGTAATTGGAGAAGATGAGCTAAATACCTTTTTCTAGGAAGAAGAAGAAGAAAAAGAAAAAGAGTGGACAAAGGTGATTAAGGAAGAATTGAAAGAGGAACCAAGTAAGGAAACTACTGATAAGACGTTGGTAGTCACTTTGAGTATGGATGGTTCCCACTCCCTCAAAGATAAAAAGTTCGAGTTAACTGACGATTCATGGAGTTTTGTTATTCTTATTTTATTAACAATTTCTCATTAAAAAGGGCATTAAGATTTATTAATTTGATAAATTATATCATTATTATTATCTTGCAACAGGTGACTTACTTACAAGTTACAAAACCCTTTATGTGAAGAAACGGGTAGAAGCAAGCTACTGATCATAGACCTAAGATGAGAGTAACGTGTAGATTATGTCGAGCTAATGACCTTAAAAAACGATGCATATGAGGTAACCCATGAATTATGATAGATTTTATTTTATGTTATTTTATTTTTATGATTCTTAGTTATTTTATTTTTTGTTATTTTTATTTTCTTTGATCTTTTTATCCCCTTTTCTTTATATTTTGCAAGGATGTAGTCTACTATTGGATGGATCAAAATTAGAAAAATCCCCTTATTCAACTTAACCCTCTCACTTATTTTTAAATGCTTATATTGTATACATTGAGGACAATGTACAACTTTAAGTGTAAGGAAGAGATTAATGAATTTTTAATAATTTTATTTAAGCTTATTATAATCTTGAATATTAAATTTTATTAACTTATATTCTGAATTGATTGAAATATGTCCGTTAATACTATATTTCATTATTGAATATTGATTTTAATTAGTATGCAAAAGGATGAGAGTTACAATAAAATTGCTTTCATAAGTCACATTTTTATTAATCATTTAGATAGTTGGCTTGATTGAAATTGCATATTATTTACACACATATATACTCATCTTTTTCATAAGCTTTAGAGCATAAGAGCTAAACTTTTATATTTTAATTTTATTATTCTTTCATTTATGTTATCATGCATAGTTGAACAATTCTAGAACTTGCTTTTATTAGGCATGTTGAGACCATATTTTTCAAATTAGAAGTGTTAACATGATTAAGGCACTTGGATTCAACAACTTGTTTTAGCCTATTTCTTTGATATTTACCTTACCATAATTTTATCCTTTAGAAATAACCGAGTTAAGCCTTAGCATTTTTCATTGATTAAACCCACATATTAACCTTTATCCTACTTTTCTTTGAAGGCCTTTTTATTGTTTTAAACCTTAAAGGTTATTTACATTCTTTACTTGGCTAATACTTGACATTATTGAAAGGTCCATTATTTCTTTAATTGTGGTACTAAATGCTTGAATTATTATGAAAAAGATTACGAGCATAATAAAAAAATTTGTGAATAAGTATATGGTACCAATAGAGTTGCACTAAAATGACTTGTTTGTTTTGTAAACAAGTCTTGTAATTTTTCTTTAGTAAATTTCCTTTAATTCAACCATTTTAATATCCTAACTATACCATACCTAAACCTCACTACAACCACATAAAGACCTTTTGATTTTTGTTTCTAGTTTATACATAAGTAGTGGAGATGTGATCATATTGCAAGCATGTGGTAAGAGTTCTACTATGTATTAACTGAGAGTTTTGATACTTTTAACCTAAGACTTGAGCTCATACTGAGTGAAGCCTATGTTAAGAGTTATACTAGTAGCAGAAAATGAACAACGGATGAAATCGAAGACGATATAGCATAAAACAAAGAAGATAGACAGTGATAGCAAAAAACGAAGAAGAAAGAAGACGATGGACCAGGGGAGGCTTCGGGTATGTTTAGGTTAAAAAAAAATGAATTTGTTTGGTGTTAAACCAAACAATGCCATTTTCTTTTTATTAAAAACATCAATTTTAATAACGGAATGATAGTTCCATTAGTAAATTACTGACAGACATAGCTTCCGTCGGTACACCCTGACATTTATATTTGCAATCAAATATTGCCACCTATTTTACCAACAGATATCGCTCTTTCGTCACTATATTTCATCATCAAAATTACCAAGATAATTTTCCTCCGCCTTTACCTACGAATATTGTTTCATCGCAAACCAAAAAATTTTCTGACAATATTATCGACAGAAAATCAATTTCAGTTGCTAATTTACTATGGTCTTATTTCCATTGGTAATATTTTGTCGGTAATTTGTAATTTTCTTGTAGTGACTATGCATTGATTGAGAGTTTTGATACTTTTCACTCTAACCACCTAAGCACATTAAGTAAAATCTTGGTGAGGGTGTAAAGGTCTATGCTTTTGATTTCTATGTGATTAAAAATGTGATTACTATTAATATAGACTTACTAAGTTAATTTTAGGATAATTGATTCTAATTATATGTTAATTTGATTCAATAGGATAGGATGATTTATAGTATGAATGGACAAGTTAAGATTGATTATGGATTGATGTTGTAAAATTGATAATTTTGATTACGGTTTACTTGAGGACAAACCAAAGCAGTATGGGGATGTTTGATAGATGCATAATTGATCATATTTATAACCCATATTTGATGTATTTTTGCTCGATATTTTATACATTTATTGTATATTTGGTACTTAATTTGCTCCAAGTGTGTTTATAGGTTATAATTGCCTTCAAGGACTTAAAAGAGAAGAGTTAAGATGAAAACGTGACACAAAACGAAGATTTGAAGCACATAAGGGATACACGAGCGTGCATTAGCTCGTGTACTTCTCTTAGGCCATACAAATTTGTGAAATTTTAGGTTATGCCCAGAAGCCTAAAATTTACTATAAAAAGTTGTGTTCAAAGGCAAAATGGAGTGAGCAGACATTAGGAGGTAGCTGCAAAGCCAAAGATCATTCAAAAAGGGCAATTTTGAGACAAAGAAATGGAAAACACAAAGAATTCATCGAAAGATCTATTGGAATACAAGATCAAACTGCCACTGTGCAAGAATATTCAATATAAGATAAACAAGGATATTTAGAATTATGAACCCATTATTTTCAATTCATTTTTTCTTTCTGTTTATGTTTGATTTCGTTTTCTATCATCTGTAACTAAATTCTTTTAGTGTCTAGGCTAGATAAACCCAATTTTATGCAATTACATGTTTTGATTCTTTTATTAATGCAATTGGTTGGATTAATATATTGTGATTCAATTACGTGTTTAATTTATACTCTAATAGTTTCGGAATACTAGATCATAATTTGATTTCATAACATAGAGATGGATAAATTCTTGTATGAATAGATCCACCATAATTAGAAGGATTTGATTGTAACCCTAAAGATGACATAAATCCTTTAGATTAGAGTGAAGCATAATAGCAAGATTCACAAATCGATAAAAAAATTCTACAAACTTTAACCTGAGTAATTGTAACACCCCACTCCCGCTGGACCCGAACCTGATATCGACAGTGATACCCGGATCTGTGCCCCGCGAGGGTGGC